>JAVKPL010012646.1:0-64006 GCA_032173675.1 Gastrolobium villosum
ATTAATTTGCAATAAAATATAACCGTTAGATTGATGGAAATCAACGGTTAAGATTTATTAATAAGAGGTAGTAAGAAAAATAAATAGTAAATATAACCTTTCCCAGTAAAAAAATTTATTTTTATTATACAAATATCTGGAGTTCAAATCTTGAAAATAAAGAAAATAATATTGGAAGAACCACCGTACATATATATTTATGCTGTAAGATATTCTTACTACCCAAATTCTCCACTACCAACTTACTACCAATCTAATCATCATTGAATCAAGGAGAGAGAATGCTAAAAAGTTTATGAAGAGAGAGAAAATGTAGATCCAATGGTAATTAAATAGGTAGTAAGTTGGTAGTAGAAAATTTTGATAGTAAGAATATCCCTCCTCTATATTTATTATAAGACAAAGAAAAAATCTCTATAAATATACTCCTAATAATAAGATCGAAGGACTGATTTACGTTATTAAATTCATCTTCAATTTGTAACTACCAAATCTTATGGGAGGAAATGAGTGTGAAATTTGTTAGGAACTTAGAATTTATTTATTAATTTTTTGTAAGGGAAAAACATATATCCTTTTAAAGGATATAAGCTTATATCATTTTAGATCCTAACTGTTGATTTCCGTCCATCAACGGTTATAATCTATTGGGCCAAACTTAATGGGTCAAATTTATTATTAATTAATTAATAATTTTGATCCAATAAATTATAACCGTTGATGGACGGAAATCAACGGTTAAGATCTAAAATGATATAAGCTTATATCCTTTAAAATGACACATGTTATTCCCTTTTTTTAAATAATAATTTTACCTGAATGTTTCGAGTTGGGTTATACTTACAACTTTTTTTTACAACCTCTTACACACCATATTTTAACACCGTTGATTTCCGTCAATCAACGGTTATGATTTTCGTAAATTAAACTCATTAATTAATTATTAATTCACAACAATTGATAACCGTTGATTGTCGAAAATCAATGATGTTAAGATATGGTTGTAAGAGGTTGTAAAAATAAGGTTGTAAGTATAACATTCCTTAAATGTTCCACCAGTATTCCATTTTTAATGTTTTAAATTAAGGGAAAACATTTTCTTATGTTGCATGAGAATTCAATTCTCATGTTGTGATTCTTTGATTTGCGTGCAAAACTTTTCTTTTCTTTTTCTCTTTTTAATAAATGTGGGACCCACCACTAGTTGAGTCACAACATGATAATTGAATTCTCATGCAACATGAGAAAATCAAATCCCTTAAATTAATACATATATACAAAGACTCGTTACTAATGTTATAGTTCATTATTCCACATCAATAGGTTGTTTAGTATAAATGTTGGGTATTATAAGAGTTATGTTATGGGAAAAGTGATTATTTTATGTTATAGAGATTCGTTTTGCGTGCTGCAGTTTTTTTTTTTGTTGCGGGTCCCACAAAATGTTGTGTGTGTAGGAAATTTTTTGTGATCATGTTAAATAAAAGATGATAAACCCATAAATGTTTCCCTAATTATTATCAAAAAAAAAATGTTTCCCTAAACAAGTCCTTTTCAATTAAAAAATGTTATCACCCTTGTCTCCAAACCTTTTGTTTTCTCGCTTGTGTTCTCATTATTTGCTTTAATATATATGTATATATATATATATATATATATATAGGGGTAAACATTTCTATAGCCACTTTAGATAAGCTTATCTACAGCCACCACTTTTAACTATGTTCTCCCGGGAGAACATAGTTATAACACGAAAATTGCTTTTTTTTCTCTCTCCTCAGTTACTTTCCAGAACCTGTCTGCTGACGTGGAGAGAGAGAAAAAAAAAACTTTCGTGTTATAACTATGTTCTCCCGGGAGAACATCGTTAAAAATGGTGGCCGTAGATAAGCTTATCAAAAGTGGCTATAGCAAGATCTATGAGATCAAATATGCTAATTGATACGTGCATGAAACACAATAAAACATCCCACATTTAATATCGCAATGCGTGAGCCATACGTTATTTTTTTGAGGGCAAGAATCATTTTACAATGGTGATACTTTCAATCTCGAACATCAATCTCATTTATATTTAACGGATTTAATTTATTAAATATGAGAGATGTAAGATGTAAAACTCTTATTGTTATGCTAGGAGGTGTTTCATAGACGAAGAAAAAAATTAACAGGGACGTAATTATTGGAAATATGGTAAAAAAGTGAGTTCTACAGAAAAATTAAAAAAAAAATTGTTTTGTAAACCAAAATATTACGCTTCTTTTTGCATTGTGCTAGTAATCCAAAAATACTACCTTTTACGTGGTATTTCTAGATCGTGTGTCTGCTCTAATTTTACACATAAAATTATGGGGAAAATTATTCACATGTTACATGAGATAAGTTTTAAGTTTTCCCTCCTAAATACTATCACCTTTTTCTTTTCTTTTCTTTTCTTTTTATTTTTTCAGATGGTAGAGCCCACAAGTTTGTTTCTATGACATGAGATAACTTATCTCCTCTTTTTCTTTTCTTTTCTTTTTATTTTTTCAGATGGTGGAACCCACAAGTTTGTTTCTATGACATGAGATAACTTATCTCCTTTAACATGATATTAATAAAACTCTAAAATTATATGCCTATGCAAATGAGAATACTATGCAAATTATTTAGAAACCCCTACCAAACACGTCAACTAGGACACTCATGTGAGTTTTTTCAGGCAAAAATATAAAACTCCCCTACCAATGTAAGAATAACATGTTCTTTGTTTCAAGGGTGGACCTACATGGGGGCGTGCATGGGCGGCCGGCCCCCTCTAAAATCTGGAAAAAAAATATTTACATCCCTAAAAAAATATATAGTATGTTTCATTTTTCATAACTGGTGGGATACTTTAACAAAACTAGCATTGTGTGCCCTTTGGATCTGAAATGAGTTGCATTGATTTCATCTTGTTGATGATCGGTATAGTGTTTTTGTTCAAAGCTTTCGATTTCACTTTCTGAGTCTCCTTTTGCTTCATTTGATACCCAAAATCTGTTAGCATGAAAAAGAAGCTTGATATCCATTTTCCTGTTGTGAGTATTTTCACTTTCTCTTTCTAAAGTTTTGATCTTTTTGTAGTTTCATGTTGTTCGAATGCTTAAAAACCAGAAGAAAGTGAAAGAAAAAAAATGGGTATAAAATACTTGAAGTTTGCAATAGTTTTTGAAATTTATTTGTTTAACTTTATGGTGCTTGATAATTGAAGTAGATGGGTCTATAGTGATGTGGGCATTATGGAACTCTATGATGTTAGTTTTAGGTGCTTGCCTAATTTGGGTTCCACGAGCTTCCCCCACTTTCTGGATTTATTTTAGTTATGTGATTATATTTGTTATTAAAATTATGGGTTTTATATTTCTCATTCAACATGATAATTGAATTCTCATGTTGTAGAGACAAAAAGCATGTGGAACCCGTATGTTAAAAAAAATCAGTTGTACGACCCATGTTGGCACAGAAATCGAAGGGTGTGTAGGAAAATTCAAACTCTCATATTAAATGAGAATTATAAAACCCTAAAATTATTTAATGGATGCATCTCTTTAGATCGTTGTACATGTTTTTTGGTCCAAGATTGTTGTAACACCCCGTATATATCCGGAAATGTTATCATACTATCGTATTAAGCTGCGCTTAATTAAAAAATGCGGAATATCTTTTTCTTTTCAATTATGATGTCATTATCATTACTAACTTGCTTATTAACAGTTAATAAAACATTGCCCGTATGTAATTGCAATAAAACAGCTAACTGAAATACCTCATAAAATAAATAACATAAGTGTAGGTCTCTAGTCACGGAACTACTACACGTAGACCGGACCAACTAATCAGTTAATATAACTCAGCTCAAAGTACTATCATAGTGACATGGACAAACCTCATGCTCACCCAAATAAGGCCACAAGGCCCAACGTCAGTCTCAACATTAACAACACAAAATAAAGATGCGGAAAACATAAACAGCATCCAGTCCAGTCATGCTATCAACAAAGCAGTCATAACAATATTCATCAGTCATGCTCTGGCCTCTTGCCACCAGAGACATCAGCCCACATACTACTTGAACCTGAAATAAGCATTCCCCAAACGTGGGGTGAGATCTCTAAACAAGAAATCTCAGTAAGACAAGGGGTCCTCAAGGATCTTCCACCCCAAGCTCACTTACATGTGCAATATAAGTTTAAAAGCAGTTCATCATCATCAGTTCTAAAACAATGCAATGCAACAGATAATCATGTCATGTGTGTCAATACTATTCTACTGGCCAGAGAAATGCAGGAATACGTCTATCTCCTACATATAGTGCAAGACGCCACTTGCATCCACCCCGGATCACCGTATTGTATGACGCCACATACTCAGGCTTACCGTCAAGATGGAACAACACATGCATATTAAAAGCCATTACATGTAAAGTTCAATCAACATTTCATATTTTCAAAAGCATGTAACACAGCATGCATATACCATATCCCCATGGAACATGGTGGAACCACAACATGGCTAAACCGAGGACACGAAAGCTTACCTTGCAAGCTAACAGCCAAAGCCAAGAGTCCACAAGCTCACAGTCCAAACACAGCAAAATCACAATCTGTTATGGACCAATACTATATCAAATCATGCACAACAAGCATACAACTTAAAGACAACGTCTTTCCTTTACGTTTTACGTCTTAAGGCTCTATACCAAGCCATAAGCCCTTAACCACTTGATTCTGACCTAGTTCATTAATTACAGAAGTCCAGCTTCCTTAACCTAGGGTCCACAAACCCCCAATAGCCAATTGTTTGCACAGAGAAGCTACTGTTCTACGAAATCCCAGAATATCCGGATATTTCTCGGGGCATATCCGGATATGCAATATCCGGGTATCTTACTGACCATATTCGGATATACAATATCCGGATACCAAGGTCCCATATCCGGATATCAATATACGGATACTATATCCGGATATCAATATCCGGATATTTGTTCGACAAATATCCGGATATTTCACGACAGAATGCAGTTTCTGCATTTCGTGAAGATATCCCTCCAAGGTTCCATTTTTAACACTTCAACACGTTAAAGCATGCATTTTTAGACCCACTTTGGTTAACATTAAAGTTGGTTACTTACTTAACCCAATAACATGCAAAGATGACACCTTTAACCCATCAAAACACATGATCAAGTGAAGAAAACTCACCAAGGGTTCAAAACAGAGGCAAAGGCTGCTCTTGGAGCTCACAACCAACTCCAAGGTTCTGACTTCTCCCAGAAACGAAAATGACAACCCAAGCTTGGACCTTTCAACACAAAGGAAGCTTCTTGAGGCTTCACCACCAAGAACAAGACCCCCACCACTCAAAACCACTAACTCAGAACCTCACCACCTCACTCACAGTGGCTGGAACAAGGAAAAACACCCCACACTCCCTCACCAAGCAAGCTCTCACAAGCCCAAGTGTACTTGAAAGAGAAGAACCAAGGAGAAAGGAAGCTCCTTGGCTCACAACAATGGAGGAGAAGGTGACAAAGGGTGGCTGAAGGTGTATGCAGAAATGGAGGCACGTAGGAGAGTAAGTTTAACCTAGGATCATGTGCCAACTTATGTATAAATAGGCATTAAGCCTTAACGCGCAGTATTAGCCTTAATAGCTACGCAAAAGATCTTGATCCCAAACTTTGGAATCTTAACCTACACATTTTTCTAAGAATTATCATATTTTTATTTTATTTTTCTGAGCACCTTTCCGGTACGCGCTTTTCCATAGCCAGTATCAGTTCTGGCATCAGATCTCATTATTTTGACTTGAAACTTGTTTTACAAGTCCTACATATTATTCTAGTAATTATCATGCACTTATTATAATTTTCCGGGATACTTTTTCGGTACGCATTTATACCGACTAGCAGAACCGGTATCTGCACTTTTCTTCCGAAAAGCGACTTTCAGCATTCTTACCCACTAATTATAATTATTAAAGCCTCATAATAATTATTAGGGTCAATTATGGAATTATTTCCTAATTATCACAATTAAATCATTAATTACCTTAATTAGCGGTGCGGGTTCTTACATTCACCCCACCTTTTTAAGGATTTTGTCCTCAAAATCAGAATATACCTGTCTCGAAACTCTGGATACTGCCGGAGAAGCTCGTCCTCTCGCTCCCAGGTACACTCCTCAAGAGTTCTTCCTGACCATTGCACTTTGACCATCGGAATGATCTTGCTCCTCAGCTGCTTCTCGCCACGATCGAGAATCTTGAGTGGTCCGACAGGAGTCTTTAAGTTCTCCCGAACCTCCACATCATCCGGTTGCACCACGTGCGAAGGATCCGCCACGTACTTCCGAAGCTGAGACACGTGAAACACGTCGTGGATGTTGGCTAAGTTCGGAGGCAAGGCAAGTCGATAGGCAACAGGTCCTACTCTACCAAGGATCTGGTATGGCCCAATAAATCGCGGGCTCAACTTCCTCACTCCGAGTGCTCGTCCAACACCGGTGACAGGTGAAAGTCTCACAAACACGTGCTCACCCTCACTGAACTCCAGTGGACGATGCTTGACATCGTAGTAACTCTTCTGGCGATTCTGCGCCTGCTTCAGCTTCTCTCTGATCATCTGGATCTGCTGGGTAGTATCTTGGACAAAGTCCAAGCCAAACAACTCTTTATCTCCAACCTCAGACCAGCAGGTAGGTGTACGACACCTCCTACCGTACAACGCCTCAAAGGGTGCCATGCCCAGGCTAGCATGGAAACTGTTGTTATACGAAAACTCCACCAAAGGAAGGTACCTATCCCATGCCGAGCCCTGCTCCAACGTGCAAGCCCGCAACATGTCCTCCAAGGTCTGGATAGTCCGCTCAGTCTGTCCATCAGTCTGAGGGTGATAGGCTGTACTCAGTCTCAACTGCGTACCAAAAGCTCCCTGCAGCGCCTCCCAGAACCGAGATGTGAACTTCGGGTCCCTATCACTGATGATACTCTCGGGCACCCCGTGAAGCCTCACGATCTCGCGAACGTACAGTCTGGCCAACTGCTCTGTAGTGAAGCTCACCTTCACTGGAAGAAAATGGGCAGACTTCGTCAATCTGTCCACAATGACCCATATCGAGTCACAGCCAACCTGAGTCTTCGGCAAACCCACAACGAAGTCCATGGAAATGCTCTCCCATTTCCACTCTGGAATCTCAAGAGGTTGAAGTTTACCAGACGGTTTCTGGTGTTCGATCTTCACTTTCTGACAAATCAAACACTTGGACACGAAAACAACAACATCTTTCTTCAAGCCCGGCCACCAGAAGTTCTTCTTCAGGTCTTGATACATCTTTGTAGCACCAGGATGGATAGAAAACTGGCCCTTATGGCCTTCTGCCATAACCTCATCGGTCAACGGACCTCGAGGAACCACAATCCTCTGCTGAAACATCAGAAGTCCATCCTCATTCCAAGACACACCGTCTTGGTTCTTCACATAATCCAGGCACTCTCTCTGAACTTGCGCCTCTTTGATCTTTTCCAACAGCTCGTTCACAACGTTTGCTGCTTCCAACTCGAAAAGTGCACTCTTGCAAGGACTGGTCACTGCCAAATTCCGGAACTTCGCAACCACATCAAAGTTACAAAGTAACGTACTAGGCAAACTCCCGGATTTCCGGCTCAAAGCGTCGGCTACCACATTGGCCTTACCGGGGTGGTACTTCAGCTCAAAGTCGTAATCCTTCAGGAACTCCATCCATCTTCTCTGCCTCATGTTCAACTCCTTCTGGTCAAACAGATACTTCAAGCTCTTGTGGTCACTGAACACCACAAACTGCATACCGAACAGGTAATGCCTCCAAATCTTGAAAGCAAACACGATCGCAGCCAGCTCCAAATCATGAGTCGGGTAATTCTCCTCATGCGGTTTCAACTGCCTCGAAGCAAAAGCAACTGCTCTACCGGACTGCATCAACACACAGCCCAGCCCCTTACCAGAAGCATCACAGTAAAGCTCAAACTGCTCCTCAGGATTAGGAAGGACCAACACTGGAGAAGTAGTCAATCTCTCCTTCAACTCCTGAAAGCACTCCTCACACTCGTGAGTCCACACAAATGGAGTCTCCTTCCGAGTAAGACGAGTCAAAGGGAGAACCATCGTAGAGAAACCCTTGATGAACCTCCGGTAGTAACCTGCCAAACCCAGGAAACTCCTCACTTCCGTAACTGTCTTGGGCCTCTCCCAATCCAGCACGGCCTCGATCTTGTTGGGATCCACTGCAACTCCATCTGCTGAAATCACATGCCCCAGAAACTTGACTGATTTGAGCCAAAACTCACACTTAGAAGGCTTAGCATAAAGCTTTTTCTCCTTCAAAACTTGCAGAACAATCCTCAGATGCTGCGCATGCTCCTCCTCAGTCTTGGAGTAAATCAGAATGTCGTCAATGAAGACTATCACAAACTGATCCAGAAACGGCTGGAAAATCCTGTTCATGTAATCCATGAACACTGCCGGCGCATTTGTGAGTCCAAAAGGAATCACCAAATACTCAAAGTGACCGTATCTCGAACGAAACGCGGTCTTCGGGACATCCTCCGGCTTCACCCGAATCTGATGGTATCCGGACCGGAGATCAATCTTAGAATACACACAAGCGCCCCTGAGCTGATCCAACAGATCATCAATCCGAGGAAGGGGATACTTGTTCTTGATCGTCACCTTGTTCAACTGCCGGTAATCGGTGCACAATCGCATTGTCCCGTCCTTCTTCTTCACAAAGATGACCGGTGCTCCCCAAGGAGACACACTCGGCCGGATGAAATCTTTCGCTGAAAGATCCTCAATATGCTTCTTCAGCTCAGCCAACTCCGGTGGCGACATCCGATATGGAGCTAAAGAAATCGGCCCCACACCAGGCAACAAGTCAATGGAGAACTCTATCTCCCGCTGTGGCGGAAACTCAGGAATCTCCTCAGGAAACACCTCAAGGAACTCCCCCACCACAGGAATGCTAGTGATATCCTCCTGTGTCCCACTCACCAAACCTCCCAACATGACATATCCGAATGCCCCTGCTCTCAAGGCCCTCCTAGCCTGCAGCACTGAAATATATGGCGAGGAACTAGCTGTGGAATCACACGGAGACATCACCACGCGCTTTGCACAACAATCGATCAGTGCACAGTTTCTAGACAACCAATCCATGCCCAGAATAATTTCCAAGTTGGCCATCGGCAACCCAATCAGATCTACCGAGAACTCACGGCCATTCCACTGAAACGCTACATCGCGGTGAACAGTGGTAGAATCACAAATTTCTCCGGTGGCGGTAGTCACCCGCAACGGTGGAGAAAGCACAGACATGGGCAGCTCAAGCCCCAAAGCAATCGGGGTTGCCACAAACGAATGCGTAGCCCCGGAATCAAACATAACATCAACAGAAGAATCACCAATAGACACAGTACCTCTAACAAGGTTCGGAGCGCGGTCCGACTGCTGCCTATCCAAGGTGTACACTCGCCCCGTAGCAGGTGGCAGTGTAGGTGCAGAAGTAGTAGCCATCGGAACCATCTGCAAAGGAACTGCCTGAACAGCTGCAGCTCTCGCCGTCGACGACGGACAGTCTCTGGAGAAGTGGCCCTCCTTGCCACACTGGAAACAAATCAGCTGACCAGAAACACAGCGACCAACATGCTCCTTCCCGCACCCCGCACACCTCGGAGTGGAAGGAGGCCTGACTGAACTCCCCTGCTGTGAAGCGGCTCTCTTGAACTGACCAGGCGCCTGCCTAGTCGCCAACTGCTTGCCCTTGCCCTTTCCAGCAAACTTCCTGTCCTTCCAGGATGTAGGAGCAGGAGTAGAAACAACAGTCCCCTTGGTCTCGTCGACCTTGGCCCTCTTGGCCTTGCTTGCCACGCAAACATCCTCAATATCCTTACACTGCTGAACCAGTGTACCAAAATCCCTCGAAGCAGCTCCAGCAATGTGCTCGGCAATCACCTCACTAAGTCCTCTGCGGAACTTAGCAGCCAGAAACGTCGGAGTAGGAGGAACCATCCGGAAGTGTGCAAACTTCACCAGCTCATTGAACTTGGCCAAGTACTCATCTACAGTCATCGAGCCCTGAACCAAACGATCAAATTCCCCCTGTTTCCTCTCCTGAGCATCGTAGGGAAAGTATCTGCCCAAGAAGCACTCCTCAAAGAATGGCCATGTCATAACACGACCCTGCATCCTGAAAGCTCGAGAGGTGTTCGTCCACCACTCATGGGCATCGCCCTCCAGCATATAAGTCGCGAACATCAGCTTCTGGGGTCAGTGCACTGCATGACCTGAAAATCTTGTCCATCGATTGCAGCCATCTCGCCGCAGCAATAGGATCCAGAGACCCCTCAAACACAGGTGGCTTATGCTTCCTGAAAGCATTCAGCCGACGATCAATAGCATCACGATCCTCAGCAGGCTCTGCCAAGGTCTCCACTGACTCAGCAACATGAGCAGCACTGCCAATCTGGCTATGGCTCCCCTCCTGATTACTAGGTGGAGGCGGCGGCGGTGGTGGCGGTGGAGCCTGGCCGACAGCAGGACCAGCCCTCAACTCCTCCAACATGACTCTCATCATCGTCATGTTCGCCATCCTGTTCGCCTCGAGGACTTCCTCAGTGGTCCTCCGGTTCGCTTCACGAACCTCAGCTGCGGCTATCCGGTTCGCCTCGCGAACAGCTTCCATCATTGCCGCGTTGGCCTGTCTAATGGCCTCCTGATCGGCTACTCTGGCCGCCTGCATCTCAGCCAATGCAGTCAGGACAGGATCGGGTTGATCCTCCAACGTGTCTCGTGTTCTCCCGGATCTTACCATGACTCTGCACAAGTTACACAATTTATGAGTTGATCAGGCCCACGCAGTGTGGTCACATATGCATTATCATAATAACATTCGACGGAGTAAACACATAAGACAGACACAACCAAACAACCTAGCAATTGCAATACATACAGGCTTTTCCCTCGAACCATTGCTCTGATACCATAAATGTAACACCCCGTATATATCCGGTAATGTTATCATACTATCGTATTAAGCTGCGCTTAATTAAAAATGCGGAATATCTTTTTCTTTTCAATTATGATGCCATTATCATTACCAACTTGCTTATTAACAGTTAATAAAAACATTGCCTGTATGTAATTGCAATAAAACAGCTAACTGAAATACCTCATTAAATAAATAACATAAGCATAAGTCTCTAGTCACGGAACTACAACACGTAGACCGGACCAACTATCAGTTTATACAACTCAGCTCAAAGTACTATCATAAAGTGACATGGACAAACCCCATGCTCACACGAATAAGGCGACGAAGCCCAACATCAGTCTCAACATTAACAACATAAAAATAAAAGTGCAGAAAACATAAACAGCATCCAGTCCAGTCATGCTATCAACAAAGCAGTCATAACAATAATCATCAATCATGCTCTGGCCTCTTGCCACCAGAGACATCAGCCCCCATACTACCTGAACCTGAAATAAGCATTCCCCAAACGTGGGGTGAGATCTCTAAACAAGAAATCTCAGTAAGACAAGGGGTCCTCAAGGATCTTCCACCCCAAGCTCACTTACATGTGCAATATAAGTTTAAAAGCAGTTCATCATCATCAGTTCTAAAACAATGCAATGCAGCAGATAATCATGTCATGTGTGTCAATACTATTCTACTGGCCAGAGAAATGCAGGAATACGTCTATCTCCTACATATAGTGCAAGACGCCACTTGCATCCACCCCGGATCACCGTATTGTATGACGCCACATACTCAGGCTTACCGTCAAGATGGAACAACACATGCATATTAAAAGCCATTACATGTAAAGTTCAATCAACATTTCATATGTTCAAAAGCATGTAACACAACATGCATATACCATATCCCCATGGAACATGGTGGAACCACAACATGGCTAAACCGAGGACACGAAAGCTTACCTTGCAAGCTAACACCCAAAGCCAAGAGTCCACAGCTCAAAGTCCAAACACAGCAGAATCACAATCTGTTATGGACCAATACTATATCAATAATCATGCATCTCAAGCATACAACTTAAAGACAACGCCTTTCCTTTACGTTTTACGTCTTAAGGCTCCATACAAAGCCATAAGCCCTTAATCACTTGATTCTGACTTAGTTCATTAATTACAGAAGTCCAACTTCCTTAATCTAGGGTCCACAAACCCCCAATAGCCTACTGTTTGCACAGTAAAGCTACTGTTCTTCGAAATCCCAGAATATCCGGATATTCCTCGTGGCATATCCGGATATGCAATATCCGGATATCTCACTGACCATATCCGGATATACAATATCCGGATATCAAGGTCCCATATCCGGATATCAATATCCGGATACCATATCCGGATATCAATATCCGGATATCTGTTCGACAAATATCCGGATATTTCACGACAGAATGCAGTTTCTGCATTTCGTGAAGATATCCTTCCAAGGTTCCATTTTTAACACTTCAATACGTTAAAGCATGCATTTTTAGACCCACTTAGGTTAACATTCCAGTTGGTTACTTACTTAACCCATTTACATGCAAAGACTTCACCTTTAAGCAACAAAAACTCATGATCAAAGGTTTGTGCAACTTACCAAAGCTCAAAACATAGGAAGAAGTGCTCTTGGAGCTCACCAAAGGCTCCTCACAGTACTGACTTTGAAGGTGCACGAAAATGGTGAGAAAGGTTGGTTCTTTGAACAACAAAATGGTTCCTTGAAGCACAAAAAGCCAACACCAAAGCTCACCCAACCAAGCCAACCAAGTCAGCCCCAACACCACTCACCAACAGTGGCTGAACACTCTCCAAGCCCCACTCTCCATACTCACAAGACACTTACTCAAGTGTTTACAAGCTCAAAGATGCAAGGAAAATGGTGGTCAAGAAAATGGTGAAGAAAGGCTAAGACTCCAAACTCAGCAAACCAACACCAACACCCACGCAGGATTTCTGTTTTCTAGGGCAATGTGCCCTTAGTATGGGTATATATAGCCAAATGGCCATTAAACGCGCAGTATAAGCCTTAATAGCTATGCAAAAGATCTTGATCCCAAACTTTGGAATCTTAACTTACTCATTTTTCTAAGATTTATCATATTTTTATTTTATTTTTCGAAGCACCTTTCCGGTACGCGCTTTTCCATAGCCAGTATCAGTTCTGGCATCAGATCTCATTATTTTAACTTGAAACTCGTTTTACAAGTCCTACATATTATTCTAGTAATTATCATGCACTTATTATAATTTTTCGGGATACTTTTTCGGTACGCATTTATACCGACTAGCAGAACCGGTATCTGCACTTTTCTTCCGAAAAGCGACTTTCAGCATTCTTACCCACTAATTATAATTATTAAAGCCTCATAATAATTATTAGGGTCAATTATGGAATTATTTCCTAATTATCACAATTAAATCATTAATTACCTTAATTAGCGGTGCGGGTTCTTACATTCGGAACCCCACCTTTTTAAGGATTTTGTCCTCAAAATCAGAATATACCTGTCTCGAAACTCTGGATACTGTCGGAGAAGCTCTTCCTCTCGCTCCCAGGTACACTCCTCAGGAGTCCTTCCTGACCATTGCACTTTAACCATCGGAATGATCTTGCTCCTTAGCTGCTTCTCGCCACGATCGAGAATCTTGAGTGGTCCGACAGGAGTCTTTAAGTTCTCCTGAACCTCCACATCATCAGGTTGCACCACGTGCGAAGGATCCGCCACGTACTTCCGAAGCTGAGACACGTGAAACACGTCGTGGATGTTGGCTAAGTTCAGAGGCAAGGCAAGTCGATAGGCAACAGGTCCTACTCTACCAAGGATCTGATATGGCCCAATAAATCGCGGGCTCAACTTCCTCACTCCGAGTGCTCGTCCAACACCGGTGACAGGTGAAAGCCTCACAAACACGTGCTCACCCTCACTGAACTCCAGTAGACGATGTTTGACATCGTAGTAATTCTTCTGGCGATTCTGCACCTGCTTCAGCTTCTCTCTGATCATCTGGATCTGCTGGGTAGTATCTTGGACAAAGTCCAAGCCAAACAACTCTTTATCTCCAACCTCAGACCAGCAGGTAGGTGTACGACACCTCCTACCGTACAACGCCTCAAAGGGTGCCATGCCCAGGCTAGCATGGAAACTGTTGTTATACGAAAACTCCACCAAAGGAAGGTACCTATCCCAAGCCGAGCCCTGCTCCAACGTGCAAGCCCGCAACATGTCCTCCAAGGTCTGGATAGTCCGCTCAGTCTGTCCATCAGTCTGAGGGTGATAGGCTGTACTCAGTCTCAACTGCGTACCAAAAGCTCCCTGCAGCGCCTCCCAGAACTGAGATGTGAACTTCGGGTCCCTATCACTGATGATACTCTCGGGCACCCCGTGAAGCCTCACGATCTCGCGAACATACAGTCTGGCCAACTGCTCTGTAGTGAAGCTCACCTTCACTGGAAGAAAATGGGCAGACTTCGTCAATCTGTCCACAATGACCCATATCGAATCACAGCCAACCTGAGTCTTCGGCAAACCCACAACGAAGTCCATGGAAATACTATCCCATTTCCACTCTGGAATCTCAAGATGTTGAAGTTTACCAAACGGCTTCTGGTGTTCAATCTTCACTTTCTGACAAATCAAACACTTGGACACGAAAACAGCAACATCCTTCTTCATGCCCGGCCACCAGAAGTTCTTCTTTAGGTCTTGATACATCTTTGTAGCACCAGGATGGATAGAAAACTGGCCCTTATGGCCTTCTGCCATAACCTCATCAGTCAACGGACCTCGAGGAACCACAATCCTCTGCTGAAATATCAGGAGTCCATCCTCATTCCAAGACACACCGTCTTGGTTCCTCACATAATCCAGGCACTCTCTCTGAACTTGCGCCTCTTTGATCTTTTCCAACAGCTCGTTCACAATGTTTGTTGCCTCCATCTCGAAAAATGCACTCTTGCAAGGATTGGTCACTGCCAAATTCTGGAACTTCGCAACCACATCAAAGTTACAAAGTAACGTACTAGGCAAACTCCCGGATTTCCGGCTCAAAGCGTCGGCTACCACATTGGCCTTACCGGGGTGGTACCTCAGCTCAAAGTCGTAATCCTTCAGGAACTCCATCCATCTTCTCTGCCTCATGTTCAACTCCTTCTGGTCAAATAGATACTTCAAGCTCTTGTGGTCACTGAACACCAAAAACTGCAAACCGAACAGGTAATGCCTCCAAATCTTGAAAGCAAACATGATCGCAGCTAGCTCCAAATCATGAGTCGGGTAATTCTCCTCTTGAGGCTT
Source organism: Gastrolobium villosum (assembly GCA_032173675.1). Classification (NCBI taxonomy): domain Eukaryota; kingdom Viridiplantae; phylum Streptophyta; class Magnoliopsida; order Fabales; family Fabaceae; genus Gastrolobium; species Gastrolobium villosum. The sequence continues at coordinate 15,367 of JAVKPL010012646.1, forward strand.
CAACTGCCTCGAAGCAAAAGCAACAGCTCTACCAGACTCCTACATCTTTTTCTTCCTTAAGTACTTCAAGACTAAAACAGTCGTCTTTGTGAGAAGACTGTTTTAAAGAATCAAAGACATGAATAGTAACAGTCTCATCATTCATTCTTAGCTCTAGCTTCCCGCTTTCCACATCAATTAGTGCACGAGATGTAGCTAGGAAAGGTCTACCCAGCAAAAGTGGCATTTCAGCTCCTCCTTCCATATCCAACACTACAAAATCAGCAGGGAAGATGAACTTGTCTACCTTCACAAGAACATCTTCCATTATTCCACTAGGCTTTCTTATAGACTTATCAGCAAGTTGAAGAGATGGCAAAGTGGGTTTCAAATCAGTAATCCCCAAATATTTACAAACAGACAAGGGCATTAGATTTATACTTGCCCCAAGATCACACAAGGCTCTACCAAATTTGGTGTTCACAATTTCAATAGGAATATTGAAGCTCCTGGATCATGGCGCTTAGGCAGGAACTTCTTTGTGATTATAGCACTACACTCTTCAGTGAGTGTCACCATTTGGCATTCCTGCAACTTGTGCTTCCTTGACAAGAGGTCTTTCATAAACTTGGCATAATTGGGCATGCCAGCCAAGGCTTCAACAAAAGGAATATTTATATGTAATTTATTGAAAATATCAAGAAATATGCCATATTGTAGCTTTTGAGCATCCTTCTTGAATCTGTCAGGATAAGGTGCCATGGCTCGCACATATTCAGGATTCAGCTCAAACTTCTTCTTTTCAGCAACAATAGGAGGCTCCTTTTCTTCTCCTTTCTGAAGAGGTGTCTGGACATTAGAAGGAATCTCCTCTTCTTTTTCTGGCTTCTTCACCGCCTTAAGCTTTTCTGGAGCTCCTACCACCTTACCACTTCTAGTTGTGATAAACATACAATCCTCCTTGGAATTTCTAAATGTGTTACTAGAGGAAGTGCCTGGATTTTATCAGCAACTTGCTTAGGCAACTGGCCAACTTGATTCTCCAAATTCCTGATAGAAGCACTAATGTTCTTAGTAGTGGCCCTAGTCTCTTCCATGCAGGCATTGGAGTTTTGAGCCATTTGTCCAACTAACCTCTCCAAATCATAAGGTTCCTTAGCTTGGACTGGTGGAGGCTGCAAGTAGTTGTTGGAATTGTAATCCAGTCCTGTGCCTTGAGCTCTCCTCTTAAAATTGTTATTTCCAGAAGGGAAATTTTGATTCCCAGGAATGTTTCTTGGTGGAGATCTTTGCTCGTACCATACTCCATTCACTTGCTCTTGTTGAGGAGAATCAGAAGATAACAAAGATGAGCATTCATTGGATTCATGCTCACCCTTGTAGTATTCACAAACCACAGATGCAACTTGCATAGTGGAAAGTTGCATCTTGTCCAACCTTGAGGTCAATTTTGCTAGTTGTTGTGCTAACAATTTATTTTCAGCTAGAACTGCATCATTGTTATCCAGGTGTAGAATACCTCTCTTAGGCTTGGCTGTCAAACCTTCATTTTCATTGGCAGCCATTCTCTCTATTAACTCAAGAGTCTCATTTGCTCTCAAGGATTTGATGCTACCACCTGCTGCACCATTCAGCACCATCTGAACTTCAGGTTTACACCCATTGAAAAAAATTCGGACTTGATCACCATTGGTCATGGGGTAATGAGGACATCTCCTCATTAGATCTTTGAAGCGGTTCCAGGCTGCACACATAGTCTCACCCTCAGCCTGGGTGAAATTGGTGATATCATTCACCATCTGGTTAAACCTCCCCATGGAAAAGAACTCAGCAAAGAATTTATTTGAGAGACTCTCCCATGATGGAATACTTCTTGCTGGTTGTCTTTCCAACCAATTCAAGGCTTTCCCTTTAAGAGCAAAGGGAAACAGTCAAAGCCTGACTGCATCATTGGACACCTGGGGGTGTTTAGTGGAGTCACAGATCATCATAAATCTGTCAATGAACCTGCGAGGGTCCTCATCAGCCTCTCCACCAAACTGAGCACGCTCTACCAACTGAATATTGGCAGACTTGAGCTTCCAATGGTTGTTCCCCACTTCTGAATGAACAATGCTTGAATTTGGTCTATTGAATGCTAGTGTAAGAATCGTATCCATGAGTTGATTGTCCACTTCATCATTGTTCCCAGCCATTGTTTGTGCTTCTTTGAACAGAATTCCCAACTCGTTGAATGCAAGCTTCTTCTGAGCAAGTTTTATGTTCCTTTTTTCTGCTCTAGTGATTTCCAGATTCAGTGGTATTTCTGGGATTGTACCTCGCATACAACTCAGAAAAGAGATCAGTAGCACTGTTCAAATAAAAATGAAAATAACAATACAATATAAAATAAATAAAGAAAAATAAAAATATTCACAAACATTCACAAATCCAATCCTAAAGATCAAGATTATATGATATCAGAAACGCCAATCCCCGGCAACGGCGCCAAAAACTTGATGCTCTCCGGCAAGTATACCGATCGCACAAGTAATAAAATGATAAGTAAAGTTCGTCTCCACAGGGATTAGGATCTAATATCAATTAAACTTTTCCTTTAAGAATGTAAGATTTCAAAGAGGGTTTTGACAAATATTGTCAATTTGTGTAAAATTGAATTCTGAAAATAAAATGACTTGTTTTTGTATTTTTGTGTGTTGATAAACAAAACTATAAAATTGAAAATTGTTTTGTAAAGAAGATGAGAAAAGTATTGTAGCCAGGGTTCATTCACCAAATGATCCTCGCTTTTTACTCCGGATTGATTTACAATAATTATTTATATAATCACTCAGATAAATTATCATCTAAAAAGATTTAATAGTTAACCCTCAATTCCTTGCAGGGTTAACCCTTTAATCCCATGAGGAAGCCCAATTCCTTGCAATGTTTCTCATGGGATCAAGCAATGGGCGCGATAATTTAAGCATTTGCAATCGTATACACGTCTATTCCTAGCACGTATACAGATTGTTATCTTACCCTCTTTCAAGATCAAAACCCCAATATTCCTATCTAGGGTTTTGATCCTCTGAATATCCCCAACTATCAGATCGATCAATTCTAACAAAGGGAATATCAAATCCGCACAGAGTAAAGATAAAGATAATTATATAAATAAAAAAACCACAAATCAATCCTTCGTATCAAGGGTTCACATATGGATCGTGACCCTGACTACAATAAAAAGGATCTAGCCAATCAACATCATGATTGCTGATCTAAAATTTAACATAAACTAAATAAAAGATAAAGTAATACTAGAAAGGAGATGAAGAACGAAGAACGCCTCCAGTCTCTCCTCCTTGCCTCTCCAGAATTGCCTCTTCTGTGTCTCTCAATATGTGTCTGAATTTCTGTCCCTCTGAATGTCGAAGTCTGCTGACCTAATCCACAAAAGTTCCTTTTATAATGTTTTTCTTTTCTTTCCAAAAGTGCCACTCAGAAAACACGGAGATCTGTCCCGCAAACTGTAACAGCCCAAAACCCTGTAGCAGATATTGTCCGCTTTGCCCCGGCCACCCAAAGGCCCGCTGGAACTCACGGTTTTACGTTCTGGGGTTACCCCCAAAAGGCCTCCACTAGGAAAGGTATCCACACCCATATATATGGCACGCTTCGTTCCCCTCACCAACCGATGTGGGACTTTACATCCTCCCCCACTGGGAATACAGCGTCCCCGCTGTACACACCGGTCCAGGGCCAGGCTCTGATACCATTTGTAACAGCCCAAAACCCTGTAGCAGATATTGTCCGCTTTGCCCCAGCCACCCAAAGGCCCGCCGGAACTCACGGTTTTACGTTCTGGGGTTACCCCCAAAAGGCCTCCACTAGGAAAGGTATCCACACCCATATATATGGCATGCTTCGTTCCCCTCACCAACCGATGTGGGACTTTACACAAACCGGTGCCAGTTGGCGCCGGGTTGGCGCAAGTTTGCGCCGCGCCACTGCCTGATCTGAAAAGTCAGGACTCAAAGTTCGTAATACGGAGCCAGTGGGCGCCACAGGGGCGCCACTTGGTGCCACTCCTTCACCATCTTGGGGGCGCCACTTTGCGCCATTTCCTTCCTTATTTGGGTGCTAGGTAGCGCCAACTTCTTCTCCAATTTGGGCGCTACCTAGCGCCATTATTTCTTTCTTCTTTGGCGCTAGGATGCACCATTTCCTTCCTGTGTGGGCGCTAGACAGCGCCAAGGCTCTTTGTTATGGCGCTAGGTGGCGCCACTTTGGTGCTACTCAATACCACTTTGGTGCCTTCGCTTCAAAGTTCGTAAACTGGCACGGGTTTGCGCCAGTGTGGTGCCGGTCCGCGCCATGCTTCTAGGGTTTGTAGTGTACTGCACTCGTGTAGAATTGCTTTAACAGGCTTTTTATAATTCTTCACTTATTTTTCCTGTAAAAATACAATTAAAAGGTGAATATTATTGACATACAAAGAATCAACATAATTAGCAAATATGTATTTAAATTTCTCTCTTATGACTCAATTCTTGTCAATTTTAACATAGAAAAATCACACTTGCCAGAGGCACAACCTAAATCCTACCCGTGGTATCATCCACCATGTTTCCACTCTTAACAGAGACAACAACCTATATCCTCTGCATTTTTTTTAATAAAATAAGTTTTTGTGAACAGCTCTCATTGAATTCGATGCAGCCGTTTTATGTTGCTTGTTGATCAAACAAAAGAAAATAAATAAATTGAACAGAAATTAGGTGTCAAATACTATTATTAAAATTTATGAACAAGCAGACACACACAAATTTTTCAGAAGATAATGTGACCAATATATATATATATATATATATATATATATATATATATATATATATACTTAAAAAAGGTATTTGAAATAATATATTGAATTTTATGTAAAAACTGTACAAGAGTACTCTATATATAGAGTACAAAAAGACCTAATGGGCCAAGCTCAAAAAGAAAAGAAACAAACCCTAGAGAAATCTAGTTCCTTCTAGAGGATTCTAACTAATTACAAATAATTACAAATAAATAAATAAAATACTAATTCTAATATTTACAACACTCCCCCTCAAACTGAGGAATAGATATTTATCATTCCTAGCTTGCTAATAAGCTCTTGAAACCTATCATTAGGAAGACTCTTAGTCAAGACATCAGCCAATCGACGACCAGAAGGGATATATGGAGTAGTAATTAGGCCACTATCGAGTTTCTCTTTGATAAAGTGACGATCAATTTCAATATGTTTGGTTCGATCATGTTGGACTGGATTGTGGGCTATACAAATAGCGGACTTATTATCACATAGCAGCTTCATAGGTCCCCACATTTTATTTTGAGATCATCAAGTATAATTTTCAGCCACAGCAACTCACAAATGCCTTGGGCCATAGCTCGAAATTCATCTTCTGCACTTGATCTGGCAACCACATCTTGTTTCTTACTTCTCCATGTCACCAAGTTACCGCAAAGGAACATGCAATAACCAGTGGTAGAATGACGGTCAGTCACAGATCCAGCATAATCAGCATCAGTGTAGACTTCTAAAGATAGATTGCCATCCCGTCGGAACAACAATCTTTTACCAGGAGTAGCTTTAAGATACTAAAGAATTCTCTCTACTGCCTGCATGTGTTTCTCCTTTGGATCGTGCATAAACTGACTAACAACACTAACGGCATAAGCTATGTCTGGTCTAGTATGAGCCAGATAGATCAATTTCCCAACTAGCCGTTGATATTGTCCTTTATCAACCAGAGGACTCTCCTCTTCATAGCCTATCTTGTGATTCTGCTCAATAGGAGTATTAGAGGGTTTACACCCAAGCTTTCCTGCTTCTTTGAGAAGATCAAGAACATATTTCCTCTGGCTGATGAAAATTGCTTTCTTTGAATGAGCTACTTCTATCCCTAGGAAATATCTCAGTTTCCCAAGGTCTTTGATTTCAAACTCAGAGGCAAGCCGTGTTTGCAAAATCTGTTTCTCCACAGAATCATCACCTGTGATAATAATATCATCAACATATACAAGGAGCACAGTAAGCTTCCCATTATGGGAGTGTTTGAAGAAAAGAGTGTGATCTCCTTTACAAAGGAACTTCATTTGGGGTGACTCTGACGCACATAGGAGGAACCATGCTATTGGTTGGGATCACCTTAAGCTCCCAAAAAATCAAGGTGGATTAGGAATTATAGACCTTAAAAAACAAAATGAAGCTTTTCTCCAAAAATGTGCTTGAAACTTGGTTCATTCTCCTCATCAGCTTTGGGTCCAAGTCCTTACTGCAAAATATGCTAGGAAAAAGGATATGCTAAAGGAAGTCTCTTGCAAATCCTATGATTCTCATTTGTGGAAAAGCCTCTGCAGAATCTGGCCTACAATGCTTAGCAATACCATTTGGCAAATTGGGAATGGGAGGTAGATCAAATTTTGGACAGATAGGTGGTTAGGTATAAATCCAAATCTTCTATCCATAGCTACTACCCCCTGATGAAGCTTCTGAGCTAAAAATTAATCACAATGAATTCTGTTCTGAAGAGGGCTGGAACATGCCTTTCCTACTGCACCATTTTGATCAGAATATTGTGAACATGATCATTGCAATCCCTCATCCAGATAGTGGAGCTGGGGAAGATACACTGACATGGAAAAACTGGAATCCAAGCCAATCTATTGTTAAACTTGCTTACTGTAGCAATCTTTCTCCCAGTCCACCTGCTTCGGACTGTTGCTGGGACAAAATTTGGAAATGGAAAGGAAAGAGTTAAAATCCTTATGTGGAAGATACTGGATGGAAGATTTTTAACTAAAGATAGAATAGCCAAATGGGGTGGAGGTTCGGATAGTTGTATGTTCTGTCCTGATAAGGTGGAGGATTGCTTGCATGTTTTCAAAGACTGCTCCAAGGCCAGAAAGGTTTGGCTTCTCCCCATCTTCCACCCACTCCCTTTGGATTTTTTTAATTCTAGCTCTTTTCATGATTGGCTGGTCTTCAATCTTAATCTGGTGAACCGAAATGCAAAGGATTGGAGGGACTTCTTTCTCACGGTCTGTAGTCCCTTTTGGTTATGTAGAAACAAAGACCTGCATGAAGAAAATTTCAAAAGACCAGATGATCCATCTTCTATCCTAACTTATCTTATTGAGGAAAATCAGTTCTGCAAGAGAAGGGTTTTTAAAGGTTCTTCTAACAACCTATCATCTACTTCTCCCTCAAAATGGCTAGCTCCCCCTCAAGGTATACTCAGACTGAATGTTGATGGAGCAGTAGCTATGGATAGGGCAGCCCGTGGAGGTATTATAAGGGACTATTATGGCTCTTGGACTGGTGGCTTTTCTGGTTTTATAGGCTGTTGTTCCCCTTAATCGCGGAACTCTGGGTTGTTTACCATGGTCTTGCTTTCGCCTGGAGACATGGTTGGAAGCATCTTACTTTGGAATCGGATTCATCTCAAGTTTTAAGCCTTCTTACCTCTTATGGTAATGACTCTCGAAAGCTACCTATTGTAGCTAAGATTCGAGCTCTACTTCAAAAGGATTGGACTATTCTCTTAGTCAGAATCCCGAGGAATTATAACTCTTGTGCGGACTGGATTGCGAAAAAGGCTTTGGTTTATCCCCCAGGCCTTATTCCAATTTCATCACCTTATATGGAGCTGCTAAATCTCCTTGCTGCTGACATTCTGGAACCTGGACATTTCTGCTAGCTGTTCTAGGAGTCTTATTCTTTTTAGTTGCTTCATTTGTTTTTATGTTAGTAGTTTTCTTATTAGTTGTTGTTTGTTGTTTGTTTTCTTCCTATTTTTCTGGGGCTATGCCCCTTTTGAATACCAAAAAAAAAGTGTTGGGGATTGGATTGGTAAGTTTATTCGGTTGGATGCTGCGACTACTAACCTTGCTAGAGGCAAGTTTGCACGAATATGCGTTGAGATAGATCTTGGAAAACCTTTAAAAGCAGAATATCTGATTGAAGGGCATTATAAAAAAGTGGAGTATGAAGGGTTTCATTTAATTTTCTACTCGTGTGGTAAGTATGGCCATCGATCAGAAGTCTGCAAGCACTTTTCTGAATCTAATGGTTCGACTGGAGGTGATGGAGAAATGGTTGTTGATGAAGCTGTAATAAAGGAAAAGGAGGCCAAAGCAACGGAGGAAGAGGTTCACGATGGCTATGGTCCTTGGATGGTGGTAACTATAACTAAAAAAGGAAGGGTGGCTTCTGTTAAAAGAGAGGGTGGAGTAAGAAATGAGATAAGGAGGGATATTAGTAAGAGCAATTCTGATCCAAAGGAAGAGTTAATGGAGCGGGTTGAGAACTTAAGCGATCATAAACAGCATGAGGATGGGGTTAAGGAGGTTTCGAGTAATATCAGTGTAGGGGACAAAAGCCTAGTATTAAGTACTCACAAAAGGCGTGCTTCGAATGCTTGGGTAAGACTAGTGGAAACAAAAAATGCGTTTAATTTAGTCTGGGATGACATCATGAAGTATTATTAAGAGGATGTGATGGAGCCGATTGATCAGACGGAGGTCCTTAGGAGAATCCACAATGCAGTGAAAGTGAGATTGAATCTTGTCTTCGATCAAACGAAAGAGGATGTTAAGAAGGATCAGTTGGATGTCAAGAAGGATCAGTTGGAGGCTGTTTCTAGCTCGGACATACATCAAAGCACTCCAGCTATGCAGCTCAATGTTGAGAAGCCTCATGTGGAGGGCCCTGGTCGGGTGCAGATCCTGAAACCACCTGATCCTCGATCAAAATTGCCAAAGGATAACAGTGGTAAGCCTAAAGATGGTGTTTCTCAACGAGGAGTGGGAAGAAGTTTTACTGGTCGTTTGTCACAGGTGCAATCTCATCCTGTAAATTCCACTAAAAGTTCTTAATGTCAGTTCTCTTTTGGAACTGTAGAGGTGCGGCCAAGTATTCTCTTGGTCGAGTTCTAAAATTGTTGGTCGATAAACATGATATCTGTATGGTTATTCTCTTGGGAACTCGAACTGTTAGCTCGAGCAGCAGCAGATTACTCAAAAAATTAAAGTTTGATTCAGCTTTATTCCAAGAAGCGAATGGTTATTCGGGTGGTGTAAGAACCCGCACCGCTAATTAAGGTAATTAGTAAATTAATTATGATAATTAGGAAATAATTCCATAATTGACCCTAATAATTATTAATGGGCTTAGATAATTATATTGAGTGAGTAAATATGCTGGAAGTCGCTTTTCGGAAGAAAAGCGCAGATACCGGTTCTGCTACTCGGTATAAATGCGTACCGGAAAAGTATCCCGGAAAATTATAACGAATGCATGATAATTACTAGAATATTATGTAGGACTTGTAAAACAAGTTTCAAGTCAAAATGACGTAATCTGATGCCAGAACTGATAATGGCTATGGAAAAGCGCGTACCGGAAAGGTGCTCCGAAAAATAAAATAAAAATATGACAAATCTTAGAAAAATGCGTAGGTCTAGATTCTAAAGTTTGAGATCAAGATCTTTTACTTTGCTATTAAGGCTAATACTGTGCGATTAGTGGCTTTGCCTATATATAGAACCATTAAGGGCACAAAACCCTAGGCCATACAATTCCTACGTGAGTTTTCCCTGCAGCTTTGAGGCAGCCCCCTTGTTCCTCCATTTCTTCCTCCTTTCTCACCAAAGCCACCTCCTTTGATCATTGTTTCTCTTCTTGATCAAGTGAACACTTGAGTGTAGGCATTGGAGAGTGCTTGTGTGCATATTGTGTGTGGTGAGCCTTGCTTTTCTGAGTTGAGAGGTAGTTAGTGAGCATGAGTTTGGAGCTTTAGTAATGGCTACTTTGTGGTAGTCATTGTGAGCTTCAAAGTGCCTTCTTGTGGTGCAAGAACCCATCTTGAAGTGCCATTTTCGTGCTCCTACTTAGGCTGAGTTTGAGGGACCTTGGGAGAGCTCCAAGAGCACAACTTGCCTCTGTTTTGAACTTTGGTAAGTTACCTCACTATGATCATGGGTTTATGATGCTTAAAGTTGATGTCTTGGCCATGTTTAATGAGTAAACAAGAGGGTATAAGGTATATGAACCTAAAATGAACTAAAGATGCATGCTTTAACGTGTACATGTGTTAAAAGTTGGATCTTTGGGATGGATATTCACGAAATGCAGAAACTGCATTCTGTCGTGAGATATCCGGATATTTGTCGAACAGATATCCGGATATCAGTATCCGGATATGGTATCCGGATATTGATATCCGGATATGGGATCTGGGTATCCGGATATGACATATCCGGATATGTCCAGTGTGATATCCGGATATGGCATATCCGGATATGCCCCTTCTGATATCCGGATATCCTGGGTTCTGCGCAGACAGTAGCTTTACTATATGAACAGTAAGCTATTGGGTGTGTGTGGACCCTAGTTCAAGGAAGTTGAACTTCTGTAATAAATGGATTAAGTCAGGATCATATGATTAAGGGCTTATGGCTTTGTTGGAAGCCTTAAGACGTAAAACGTAAAGGAAAGGCGTAGTCTTTAAGTTGTATGCTTGTGATGCATTAATATTGACTTGTTAATGGTCCATATCAGATTGTGATACTGCTGTTTGTGGACTAGTGAGTGGTTGGACTCTTGGCTTGGATAGCTAGCTTGCAAGGTAAGCTTTCGTGTCCTCGGTTTAGCCATTTTGATGTTCCACCATGTCCCATGGGGATGGGTTTATGCATGCTGTGTTACATGCTTTATTATTTTGAAATGCTGTTGAGCTGTTTATATGTAATGAGCTATTATGATATGCATGTGGTGTCCACCTAGACGGCAATCCTGAGTATGTAGTACATACAAGATGGAGAAGCATATGGGTGAGGTGCAGGTAGTATCCATGTACTCATGTAGGCATAGACGTATTCCTACATTTCTCTGGCCAGTAGATTTGAAAGCACACATGACATGAATAATTGCTGCATCGCATGATTTTAGAACTTATACTGTAATACTGTTTTTAGAACTTATATTACACATGTAAGTGAGCTTGGGGTGGAGACTCCTTGAGGACCCCTTGTCTTACTGAGATTTCTTGTTAGAGATCTCACCCCACGTTTGGGGACGCTTATTTCAGGATCAGGTAATGTTGAGGGCTCAGGTGGCAGGAGGCCAGAGCTGAGCTGATAATTATGCTGACGTGCTGGTTGTGGATTGCTGATTATTTGACTGCTGTTATGTTTTATGCTTTATTTATGTTAAGTTTATGTTGAGACTATTTGTGGGCATTGTTGCCTTATTTGGTGAGCATGGGGTTTGTCCATGCCACATGGTTGATTATGTCTTTTAATTCGCTGTTGTAATTAATGTATCAGGATTCTGACCCAGGCTGCATGTTGTAGTCCTGCGGTTCTAGATACACACATTATATTTATGTACGAGGTATTCAGTTAGATGTCTTGCAATTTACATACAGGCAGTATTTTTATGAAAATGATTAAGTAATCAAGTTGGTTAAGTTAATGACGTCATAATTGAATTAAAGAAAAAGTTATTCCGCATTTTAATTAAGCATGGCTTAATACGATAGTGTGTTAACAATCCGGGTTAACTCGGGCTGTTACATTTTATGGTATCAGAGCACTTTCTAGGGAAAAGCCTGTATGTATTGCAATAACTTAGGATGTGTCGTTGCGTGTCTACTTTGTGTTCTCTCTGACTGGTGTGGGTTATGATAATGCATTTGTGACCACATGGCGTGGGCCTGATCAACTCATTCTTTGTGTAACTTGTGCAGAGTCATGGTGCCACCGAGGAGGAACACGAGTACTAGTGAGGATCAGACGGATCCTTTCCTGGCTGCATTGGCTGAGATGCAGGCGGCCCGACTAGCCGACCAGGAAGCCACGAGGCTGGCGAACCGGGCGATGCTGGACGCTATACGAGATGCGAACCGGCAAACCACGGCAGAGGTTCTGGAGGAGAACCGGATGGCCAACATGACGATGATGAGGGTCATGTTGGAGGAGTTGTGGTCTGGTCCTGCTGCGGGCCAGGGTCCTCCACCACCTCCACCGCCGCCACTGCCTCCACCTCCGCCTAGTCAACAGGAGGACACCCAGAGCCAGATGGGTGAGGGTAGTCACTTGACGGGGGCTATGCAGACTATCCCCGTACTTGCTGAGGATCGTGACGAGATCGATCGCCGGCTGAATGCTTTCCGCAAGCATAAGCCACCTACCTTCGACGGATCGTATGATCCCATCGCTGCTGCCAGATGGCTACAGGCTCTGGATAAGATTTTCCGGATCATGCAGTGCACGGATCCGCAGAAGCTGTTGTTCGCCACGTACATGCTGGAGGGCGAGGCCCATGAGTGGTGGACCAACCTATCTCAGGTCTACGAGATGCAGGGCCATGTGATGACGTGGCCATTCTTCGAGGAGAGCTTCTTGGGCCAGTATTTTCCTTACGACTCTCAGGAGAGGAAGCAGGGAGAGTTTGACCGATTGGTGCAGGGCTCGTTGTCTGTCGACGAGTACCTGGCCAAGTTTAATGAGCTGGTCAAGTTCTCTCATTTCCGCATGGCGAGACCGACTCCCGTTTTTCTGGCGGCCAAGTTCCGGAGGGGACTTAATGAGGATATTGCTGGACATCTCGCTGGTTCTGCTTCGAGAGACTTCGGAGCGTTGGTGCAGCAGTGCCGCGACATCGAGGATTACTGCCGTGCAAGTCAGGCCAAGAGGGCCAAGGTTGAGGTGCCGCAGAGCGCTGGTGGTTCTACTCCCTGGAAGAACAAGAATTTTGCCAACAAGGGCAAGGGCAAACCGTTGGCGGCTAAGCAAGCGCCAAACCAGTTCAGAAAGACTGCCGCTCCGGGGAACACAGCTAGACCTCCTGCTCCCAGATGTTCGGGATGCGGGAAGTCACATTTTGGGCCGTGCTCTACCGGACAGTTGATATGCTTCCAGTGTGGCAAGGAGGGCCACTACTCCAGAGATTGCCCGACGGCGAGAGTTGCTGCAGTGCAGGCTGTGCCATTGCAGATGGTTCCTACTGGGGCACCAGCAGTGCCACCTACTACGGGGCGTGTTTATACGTTGGATCGTCAGCAGTTGGACAGAGCTCCGAACCTGGTCAGAGGTACTGTTATCATTGGTGGTTCAGCTGTTGATGTTTTGTTTGATTCCGGGGCAACGCACTCTTTTGTTGCTACCCCTATTGCTGTGGGGCTTGAGTTGCCCAGTGATGTGCTTTCTCCACCGATGCGGGTGACCACCGCCACCGGAGAAAAATGTTTGACCTCCACTGTTCATCGCGATGTAGCGTTTCAGTGGGATGGTCGTGACTTCTCGGTAGATCTGATAGGATTGCCGATGGCCAACCTAGAGATTATTCTGGGCATGGATTGGTTGTCCAGAAACTGTGCATTGATTGATTGCTGTGCCAAGAGAGTGGTGATGTCTCCGGGTGGGTCCACAGCCAGTTCCTCACCGTTCATTTCAGTCCTGCAGGCGAGGAGGGCCTTGAGAGCAGGGGCATTTGGCTATGTCATGTTGGGAGGTTTGGTGAGTGGGACACAGGAGGATCTCACTGGCATTCCTGTGGTGAGGGAATTCCTCGAGGTGTTTCCCGAGGAGATTCCTGAGTTTCCACCACAGAGGGAGATAGAGTTCTCCATCGATTTATTGCCTGGTGTGGGGCCTATCTCGTTGGCTCCATACCGGATGTCGCCACCAGAGTTGGCGGAGCTGAAGAAGCATATCGAGGAGCTTTCAGCGAAAGACTTTATTCGACCGAGTGTGTCTCCCTGGGGAGCACCGGTCATTTTTGTGAAAAAGAAAGATGGGACCATGCGGTTGTGCACCGACTACAGACAGTTGAACAAGGTGACAATCAAGAACAAGTATCCTCTTCCACGCATTGATGATTTGCTAGATCAGCTCAGGGGTGCTTGTGTGTATTCCAAGATTGATCTCCGGTCCGGTTATCATCAGATACGGGTAAAGCCGGAGGATGTCCCAAAGACAGCGTTTCGCTCGAGGTACGGGCACTACGAGTACTTGGTGATTCCGTTTGGACTCACCAATGCACCCGCAGTGTTCATGGACTACATGAACAGGATTTTCCAGCCGTACCTGGATCAGTTTGTGATCGTCTTCATTGACGACATTTTGATTTACTCCAAGATGGAGGAGGAGCATACTGAGCACTTGAAGATCGTTTTGCAAGTGTTAAAAGAGAAAAAGCTATATGCTAAGCCATCAAAATGTGAGTTTTGGCTCAAGGCGGTGAAATTTCTGAGTCATGTAATTTCTGCTAATGGAGTTGCAGTTGATCCAAACAAGATTGAGGCCGTGATGGACTGGGAGAGGCCCAAGACGGTTACAGAAGTGAGAAGCTTCTTGGGTTTGGCAGGTTACTATCGGAGGTTCATAGAAGGATTCTCCAAGATGGTGCTACCGATGACTCGCCTTACCCGAAAGGAGACTCCATTCGTGTGGACACATGAGTGTGAGGAGTGTTTCCAGGAGTTGAAGGAGAGACTGACTACTGCTCCTGTGTTAGTCCTTCCTGATCCTGCGGAGCAATTCGAGTTATACTGCGATGCCTCTGGTAAAGGACTTGGCTGTGTGCTGATGCAGAAAGGGAAAGCGGTTGCTTACGCTTCAAGACAGTTGAAACCTCATGAGGAGAACTACCCGACTCACGACTTGGAGTTGGCAGCCATTGTTTTTGCTTTCAAGATTTGGAGGCATTACCTGTTTGGCATGAAGTTTGCTGTATTCAGCGATCACAAGAGCCTGAAATATCTGTTTGACCAGAAGGAGTTGAACATGAGACAGCGAAGATGGATGGAGTTCTTGAAGGACTACGACTTTGAGTTGAGGTACCATCCTGGCAAGGCCAATGTGGTAGCCGATGCTTTGAGTCGGAAATCCGTGAGCTTATCCAGCTTGATGATGAACGACTACAAGGTGATCGAGAAGTTCAGAGATTTGAGAGTGAACTCCTTGTTTGGGGGTGCACTGCTTGAGATGGAAACAGCGGAAGTGATTAATGAGCTGATGGAAAAGATCAAAGAGGCGCAAGTGCAAAGAGAGTGCCTCGATTATGTGAAGAACCAGGACGGTGTGTCTTGGAACGATGACGGATTGCTGCTGTTTCAGAAGAGGATTGTTATTCCTCGAGGGCCATTGACCGAAGAGGTTATGACAGAGGCTCATAAGGGACGGTTTACTATTCACCCTGGTGCCACAAAAATGTACCAGGACTTAAAGAGAAATTTTTGGTGGCCGGGCATGAAGAAGGACATAGCGGTCTACGTGTCCAAGTGTCTTATTTGCCAGAAAGTAAAGATTGAACACCAGAAACCGTCTGGTAAACTTCAACCTCTGGAGATTCCACAGTGGAAGTGGGAAAGTATTTCCATGGACTTCGTGGTGGGATTGCCTAAAACTCAGGCTGGTTGTGACTCTATCTGGGTCATTGTGGACAGATTGACCAAGTCTGCCCATTTTCTTCCAGTGAAGGTGAGCTTCACTTCAGAGCAGCTGGCCAAGCTATACGTCCGCGAGATTGTGAGGCTTCACGGGGTGCCCGAGAGTATCATCAGTGATAGGGACCCGAAGTTCACATCTCGGTTCTGGGAGGCGCTGCAGGAGGCTTTCGGTACGCAGTTGAGATTGAGTACCGCCTATCACCCTCAGACTGACGGACAGACTGAGCGGACCATCCAGACATTGGAGGACATGTTGAGAGCTTGCACGTTGGAGCAAGGTTCTGCATGGGATAGGTACCTTCCGTTGGTTGAATTTTCGTACAACAACAGTTTTCATGCTAGTCTGGGCATGGCACCCTACGAGGCGCTGTATGGTAGGAGGTGTCGGACTCCTACTTGCGGGTCTGAGGTTGGAGATAAAGAGCTTTTCGGCTTGGACTTTGTCCAAGATACTACCCTTCAGATCCAGATGATCAGGGAAAAGTTGAAGCAGGCGCAGAATCGTCAGAAGAGCTACTACGATGTCAAGCATCGACCACTGGAGTTCAGTGAGGGTGAGCACGTGTTTGTGAAACTTTCACCTGTCACCGGTGTTGGACGGGCACTCGGCGTGAGGAAGTTGAGCCCGCGATTCATTGGGCCCTACCAGATCCTTGGTAAAGTAGGACCAGTTGCCTATCGACTCGCCTTACCTCCGAACCTAGCCAACATCCACGACGTGTTTCACGTGTCTCAGCTTCGAAAATACATAGCAGACCCTTCGCACGTGGTGCAGCCGGATGATGTGGAGGTTCGGGAGAACCTAAAGACTCCCGTCGGACCACTCAAGATTCTCGATCGAGGCGAGAAACAGCTTCGAAGCAAGGTCATTCCGATGGTCAAGGTGCAGTGGACTGGGCGTACTCCCGAGGAGTGCACATGGGAGCGAGAGGATGAGCTTCTCCGACAGTATCCCGACTTTCGAGACAGGTATGTTTCTGATTTTGAGGACAAAATCCTTAAAAAGGTGGGGTGAATGTAAGAACCCGCACCGCTAATTAAGGTAATTAGTAAATTAATTATGATAATTAGGAAATAATTCCATAATTGACCCTAATAATTATTAATGGGCTTAGATAATTATATTGAGTGAGTAAAAATGCTGGAAGTCGCTTTTCGGAAGAAAAGCGCAGATACCGGTTCTGCTACTCGGTATAAATGCGTACCGGAAAAGTATCCCGGAAAATTATAACGAATGCATGATAATTACTAGAATATTATGTAGGACTTGTAAAACAAGTTTCAAGTCAAAATGACGTAATCTGATGCCAGAACTGATACTGGCTATGGAAAAGCGCGTACCGGAAAGGTGCTCCGAAAAATAAAATAAAAATATGAAAAATCTTAGAAAAATGCGTAGGTCTAGATTCTAAAGTTTGAGATCAAGATCTTTTACTTTGCTATTAAGGCTAATACTGTGCGATTAGTGGCTTTGCCTATATATAGACCCATTAAGGGCACAAAACCCTAGGCCATACAATTCCTACGTGAGTTTTCCCTGCAGCTTTGAGGCAGCCCCCTTGTTCCTCCATTTCTTCCTCCTTTCTCACCAAAGCCACCTCCTTTGATCATTGTTTCTCTTCTTGATCAAGTGAACACTTGAGTGTGGGCATTGGAGAGTGCTTGTGTGCATATTGTGTGTGGTGAGCCTTGCTTTTCTGAGTTGAGAGGTAGTTAGTGAGCATGAGTTTGGAGCTTTAGTAATGGCTACTTTGTGGTAGTCATTGTGAGCTTCAAAGTGCCTTCTTGTGGTGCAAGAACCCATCTTGAAGTGCCATTTTCGTGCTCCTACTTAGGCTGAGTTTGAGGGACCTTGGGAGAGCTCCAAGAGCACAACTTGCCTCTGTTTTGAACTTTGGTAAGTTACCTCACTATGATCATGGGTTTATGATGCTTAAAGTTGATGTCTTGGCCATGTTTAATGAGTAAACAAGAGGGTATAAGGTATATGAACCTAAAATGAACTAAAGATGCATGCTTTAACGTGTACATGTGTTAAAAGTTGGATCTTTGGGATGGATATTCACGAAATGCAGAAACTGCATTCTGTCGTGAGATATCCGGATATTTGTCGAACAGATATCCGGATATCAGTATCCGGATATGGTATCCGGATATTGATATCCGGATATGGGATCTGGGTATCCGGATATGACATATCCGGATATGTCCAGTGTGATATCCGGATATGGCATATCCGGATATGCCCCTTCTGATATCCGGATATCCTGGGTTCTGCGCAGACAGTAGCTTTACTGTATGAACAGTAAGCTATTGGGTGTGTGTGGACCCTAGTTCAAGGAAGTTGAACTTCTGTAATAAATGGATTAAGTCAGAATCATATGATTAAGGGCTTATGGCTTTGTTGGAAGCCTTAAGACGTAAAACGTAAAGGAAAGGCGTAGTCTTTAAGTTGTATGCTTGTGATGCATTAATATTGACTTGTTAATGGTCCATATCAGATTGTGATACTGCTGTTTGTGGACTAGTGAGTGGTTGGACTCTTGGCTTGGATAGCTAGCTTGCAAGGTAAGCTTTCGTGTCCTCGGTTTAGCCATTTTGATGTTCCACCATGTCCCATGGGGATGGGTTTATGCATGCTGTGTTACATGCTTTATTATTTTGGAAATGCTGTTGAGCTGTTTATATGTAATGAGCTATTATGATATGCATGTGGTGTCCACCTAGACGGCAATCCTGAGTATGTAGTACATACAAGATGGAGAAGCATGTGGGTGAGGTGCAGGTAGTATCCATGTACTCATGTAGGCATAGACGTATTCCTACATTTCTCTGGCCAGTAGATTTGAAAGCACACATGACATGATTAATTGCTGCATCGCATGATTTTAGAACTTATACTGTAATACTGTTTTTAGAACTTATATTACACATGTAAGTGAGCTTGGGGTGGAGACTCCTTGAGGACCCCTTGTCTTACTGAGATTTCTTGTTAGAGATCTCACCCCACGTTTGGGGACGCTTATTTCAGGATCAGGTAATGTTGAGGGCTCAGGTGGCAGGAGGCCAGAGCTGAGCTGATAATTATGCTGACGTGCTGGTTGTGGATTGCTGATTATTTGACTGCTGTTATGTTTTATGCTTTATTTATGTTAAGTTTATGTTGAGACTATTTGTGGGCATTGTTGCCTTATTTGGTGAGCATGGGGTTTGTCCATGCCACATGGTGTGATTATGTCTTTTAATTCGCTGTTGTAATTAATGTATCAGGATTTTGACCCAGGCTGCATGTTGTAGTCCTGCGGTTCTAGATACACACATTATATTTATGTACGAGGTATTCAGTTAGATGTCTTGCAATTTACATACAGGCAGTATTTTTATGAAAATGATTAAGTAATCAAGTTGGTTAAGTTAATGACGTCATAATTGAATTAAAGAAAAAGTTATTCCCCATTTTAATTAAGCATGGCTTAATACGATAGTGTGTTAACAATCCGGGTTAACTCGGGCTGTTACAGGTGGCATCTGGGTTCTTATAAATGGTAATAGAGTGAAGGTGCAATTACTATCACAGTTGACTCAGTTCATGCATATAAATGTGCAGATCGGTGATGGCTAGAGTTTCTTATGCACGACTATTTATGGAAGTCCTCGTGAAGCTGAGAGGCATGAAATGTGGGAGGAAGTCAAGCAGGTTAGTCAAAATATCACTGGTCCTTGGATCATAGCTGGTGATTTTAATGATGTCAAAAGCTTGGGACTAGGAGAAGATTTCAAATTGTATCCCCCTCGAAGTTAAAAATATCATTGCCAACATGTTACCTGCTAATTTTGATTGTGGTGAGGATAAGATTTACTGGACAAAAACAAATGATGGCTGCTTCTCTGTTAAATCTGCCTACAAAAATTTAAAGAGCACTGATGGAAGTCAATCGAGGGTGAATTGGAAAGCTATATGGAAATGGGATGGTCCTAGTAGAATTAAAACCTTCCTCTGGCTCCTTGCAGGTGATAATCTCATGAAAAATCAATAAAGGTTCAAAAGACACTTTGCTCCTACAAATGTTTTTCCTCGATGCAGATCCCAACCTGGAGGTTCTCTTCATACCATCAGGGATTGCACTTGGTCCCTGGGTGCGTGGAAAGCACTGATCCATCATAATAAGAGGACCCTCTTCTGCTCAAGCTCACTGGAAGATTGGTTAAATGAAAATCTGAAAACGGATAGTACTAGCTATAGAAGTTGGCCTCTCCTCTTTGGCATGATATGTTGGAGCTTATGAATGGAAAGAAATGATCTTATTTTCAATGGAGTGAAACAGGATATCCAAAGGAGCATAAGAAACATTCTCGGCCACTATGAAAGCTATTTTGCTGCTAAAGAATTGCTGGTGAAATGAGGGCTTCAACAAAGAGCAATCCAAAATCAAGTGATCAATTGGAATCCTCCTTTGGCTGGATGGATGAAAGTGAGATGGAGCTAGTGCAATGACAACCTTAAATCCGGTTGTGGTGGGGTGATAAGAAACTGGAATGGAGATTGGGAAATAGGCTTTACAAAGAACCTGAGGCAAGGAAACTCTTTTAGAGCAGAATTATGGAGCTTCTTCTTAGGCTTAAGTATTGCCTAGGATCAAGGATTCAGGAGTATTATTATTGAAGGTGACTCTACCCAAGTCCAGAATTTCATAGAGCATGATGGGTAGCTGGACCATCCTTTAGCTCACATTGTAAACTGTTGAAATGAGGTAATATTTGTTGAGTTGTGCAATTGTTGGAATTTTAATCATTGATTACACAGTTATATAATCATAGGATATTTGTATTAAATAGATTAATTTTCTTATTTTCAGTTGATTGATATAATCATAGGAGATTGACGTAATCATAGGAGATTGACGTAATCATACGAGATTTGTATTAAATGGAAATAGTAATAGTAATAGTTTATTTCATTTCCTTATTCATAGCTGATTGACAGCTAATTTGTAATGGACATAGAGTCCTCATTTATGTGTATAATTATCCCAGTAAAGGAAGAATAGACATGTAGAGATATTCATAATATGGCACCATTATTTTGACATGGTATCAAAGCTTGAGTGACTACAAGGTCAAAAGTTCAAACCTCACCGCCCCCACTTTAAAGTGGAATTAAAATAAAAAGCACAAAAAGGTAAACCAAAAATTGGGCCTATGCAATAATCCACACTTCAAGCCCAAAGGGCTCTTGTGTGAGGGGTGCGTAGAGAATAATATAAAAACCATTAAAAAGGTCCTCACCTAACACCTTAAGGTGTTGGGTTGAAGTGGTTCTTTACATGGTATCAGAGCCTCGTGTTAAACTCACAACAGACACTGGAATCTTATTTCTCCATTCCTTACATTCCCAACCTTGAGCCTCGTTTTTTTGGGTGCACGGTGTATGTCCATATCCCGAAGGTATTACGAAACAAATTGGATCCTTGAGCTAAAAAATGTGTATTTGTGGGTTACTCTAATGTACAAAAAGGTTACAGGTGTTATGATCCCATTCTCCACAAAATGCAAGTCACCATGGACGTGCCTTTTCGAGAATTGGAACCATATTATTTAGGTGAGGATTCTGTTACTTCTTCTCAGGGGGAGATACCTACTACTGGAGAAGAAATTATAACTCTTCAACATACTCCTGAACCGGATGTTACCCCTCCCACGAATGATTTTGCTACGCGTCTAACACCTATAACTGAGGCATCGTCCCTGGATGTTCCTGAATCCATACCGGAGGTAAACACTAATCCTAGTCATATTTCTTCAAATAGACCTTCTATTACTAGCATAGATGGTCTCATCTTACCTATTAGAGTGTCATAAAGACCAAATAAAGGTGTACCAAAACAGCTTTATGAACCAGATCCAAACTCTAAGGTCAAATACCCTATTGGTAACTACATGTCCAATCATAGGTTGTCATAATCTATTGCATATGTTAATCAATTATCTAGTATATTTGTTCCTAACAATGTGCAGGATGCTTTGGATGATCCAAATTGGAAGGAAGCCATGAATGTAGAAATGAAGGCCTTACAAAAAAACTCAACGTGGGACCTGGTTCCTTTACCAACCGGGAAGAAACCAATTGGATGCAAATGGGTGTTTACTGTGAAGCTTAAAGCTGATGGCAACCTTGACAGATATAAAGCCAGATTAGTTGCAAAGGGATACACACAAAAATATGGGGTTGATTACCAAGATACATTTGCACCAGTAGCAAAACTGAACACAATTAGTATTCTGATTTCTATAGCAGCTAATAGGGACTGGCCACTCAAGAAATTTGATGTAAAGAATGCATTCTTAAATGGAGACTTAGAAGAAGAAATATATATGGAAATTCCACCAGGCGCCAAACATGCCAACTTGAAGGGAAATGAAGTGTGTAGATTAAAAAAAGCACTATACGGCATCAAGCAATCACCTAGAGCTTGGTTTGGCAGGTTCTCTCTAGTCAAAAGAAGTTTGGACATAAACAAAGTAATGCAGACCACACCCTATTCATAAAACATAATGGAGGAAAGGTAACAATGTTAATAATGTATGTTGATGATATGGTCTTGACTGGTGATGATTTATTCGAAATGGAGTTATTGGAAAAATATTTAGCAAATGAGTTTGAAATGAAAGATCTAGGATCATTAAAGTACTTTCTTGGAATTGAAATTGCTAGATCGAATCAAGGAATTTTTTTGTCACAAAAAAGTACATTTTAGATATGCTTGTAGAAACAGGAATGACAACATGTAAACCAGCAGAAACACCAATCGAAATGAATCATATATTGGGTTTATATCCTGATCAAGTACAGACTGATGTTGGCAAATACCAAAGGCTACTAGGGAGGCTAATTTATTTATCACATATTAGGCCAGACATTGCTTATGTGGTTAGTGTTGTGAGCAGATTTATGCACAACCGAAGTGAGGATCACATGCTGCTGTGTATTGAATATTGAGGTATTTGAAAGGGTGTCCAGGGAAAGGTCTGCTTTACTCAAAAAATAATAGTCCCAGAATTGAAGGCTACACAGATTCAGATGGGGCTGGAGATAAAACTACCAGACAGTCAACTTCGGGATATTTTACTTTCGATGAAGGCAATCTTGTTACTTAGAAGAGTAAGAAGCAGGAAGTTGTGGCTAGATCGAGTGCAGAAGCAGAGTTTAGAGGAATGGCACATGGAGTGTGTGAGTTATTATGGATTAAGAGCATCCTACAAGACTTAGGAATATGCTACAATCAGAGTATGGAGTTACATTGAGATAATAAAGCTGTTATTGAAATTCCCATAATCCAGTTCAACATGATAGAACCAAGCATGTACAAGTGGATAGGCACTTTATCAAGGAAAAGCTAGATCAAAAAATTGATCAATTTCCCTACATTAAATCTGAAGATCAGTTAACCGACATCTTGAAAAAGTTTGTATCAGGAAAAGTGTTTGAGGACGCAATTAGCAAGTTGGGCATGATTGATATCTATGCACCAAATTGAGGGGGAGTGTTGAAATGAGATAATATTTGTTGAGTTGTATAATTGTTGGAATTTTAATCATTGATTACATAGTTACATAATCATAGGAGATTTGTATTAAATAGATTAATTTTCTTATTTGCAGTTGATTGACATAATCATAGGAGATTGACGTAATCATAGGAGATTTGTATTAAATAGAAATAGTAATAGTTTATTTCATTTCCTTATTCATAGCTGATTGACAGCTAGTTTTTAATGGACCTAGAGTCCTCATATATGTATATAATTACCCCGGTAGAGGAAGAATAGATATGTAGAAATATTCATAATATGGCACCATTGTTTTGACAGAAACAAGATTCAGGATCTCCTTGGAAGAGGCTGGATTGTGCAGATCAAACACACACTGAGAGAAGGGAATGCTATGGCTAATTGGCTAGCTCATAAAGCTTTATCTAATGGAACAATATTCAACTGTTTGTTGACCCTCCTATGGGGTGTAGTAACATATTGTGTAATGACATTATGGGTGTTGGAACCCCAAGAGTAGCTAAATAGCCGCTCTTGCTCTTGTTTCCAGAAAAAATAAAAAATAAAAAATAAATAAAGGGATTATCCCTATTCCTACTCTTTCTGACTAATTTTGTTTTCTCTCCTTTGTTTGCATAATTGGACCCATCTAAATCTTTACTGGGTAAGTTTCATCCTCTATTGTTGTATGTCATGGCATTTCAATAATTATAAGCTGGAATTGATTTTATGGTGCCAATAATATTTAATCTTTATGGATATATTGAGTGTTTATTTTCTTTTATATCCTTTGGTGGCTGGTTCTAATGGGCACGGTGGATTTGCATTCAATGGTTTGGGCACGTTTTTTAAATATAAGACATGAATTTGAATTTTAACATGTACATTTTTTTTAAGATTTTGCTTGGTCTTTTAAAAACCTTTTCATGTTTAAAAAATGAGAAAAGTGTTTGTCCATTTAAATGACACAACTTATATCTTTTCACTGTTATAAATCACACACATTCATTTTTTTGTCCACTCTCTCTCCTCCTTTATCTATCTCTTTCTTTCACTTAAAATGACATAATTTTACAGAATTTAAAATGACACACATTTTTTTTCTTAAAAAGTAAAAGAGCTATTTTACAACAAAGCCGTTAAATATGTTAAGGCCTTTAACGGGGCTAAACATTTACATGAGTAATAATAATAATAATAATAATAATAATAATAATAATAATAATAATAATAATAATAATAACTTGTGTAAAATCCAAAAAATCATAAAAAATAAAAGTGTAATAAAAAATTAATAAATAAATAAAAGTGTTTGAAATGTTGATAAAAATATTTTGATAAAAAAATAATAAAAACGTAAAAGGAGTTTTTAACTATCATAATTGCGCTTATCCTCATTTATACACACGGAGAAAATCAATATAATATTAATGAATAAAGATATAATCTTTGAATATTAATTTAATAATTATGTCATATCACTCCCGAAATCAATCTCTTATCATTGGTCAAATGCTCCATTAATGATATTAAATATTCCATCGAATGAGGAATCACGATTGAGGGCCCTACCCAAAATCACTTGGGCTATATAGTGTTTTTTTTTATATAACATTGGGCTATAGTGTTTTGTTTGTGCTATCCTTCAACATACATCCAGCCTAAAAAGATGTAAATAAAAATAGAAAAATAGAGGAAAAAAATATTAATCAACTCTCTTTTTTAAACGTTAAATGTTTAGTTAACTTGAAAATAGAGTAATTTTGTCAAATGCTACGACATAAAAACAATAGAGGCCGCAAGCAGAGAAAGAAAAATTAATCAGATAGATTTGGAATAATCTCTTTATTTTCAATAAGGAGCTTTTTACCAATCTTGAAAGAAGCATAGGCATCGATGCATGCATATTCAACTTGATCTTTGGTTAACTCCTTTAGTTGCCATTCGCTGGTACACACATCCTTGGATTTCTTCATATTAAGACCCACCAGCTCCTTTGCCAAGTATTTCAATCCTCTAGAAGAAAATCGGTCAGGCCATTGTGTTGCTGCCAAGGTAGATACATCAATGCCATTTTTGCACTCCAATCCATATTCATTCTTCAGCTTTATAATATCGTTCAAAACTCCAACCCCAACAAATTTGAAATCAAAGTCCATCAAAAAGCTCCTGAGAGACTGTGGAATACCATCCATATGCACTAGCTGAAATATGAGGCACTTGTCCTCCACACAAAGTTGCAATATTGCAGTTTTCATCTTATGGTCAGGCATCCATTCAGTATCCATCCCTATTACCAATTGGCTTCCGCCATGTGTTGATAAAATGAGTTGAATCCACTCATCTATTATTTTGGCTTTGCAGGTAACTGTTGTTTCAATTTTTAGTCCATCAAAGAGCACCAAATACTTAGAAGTTGGTGAGTCAAACATAATGATAGAGTTAGTATCATTTGCAGCCATGGTCATATACACAAGTTCTATGTCCTTTGAATCAGCTTCACCATCAAATTTGATTGTCAATAATCCATCTTCGGAATTATAGAAGAACTCCTCCTCCTTCATCTCCACTATACAATGTTTTGGCCTAACGTTACAATAGGCTCCAAAACGGCCACATCCTCTGCACCTGATTTTGATTATGCACTGTGCAGCATCCATGGAGCAGTCCAGGGCTTCTACTGCTTCTCCTGAATTGAACATGTCAAGCAATCCTATTGGTGCAATTTGGAAGTCATGACCAAACACCTGTTCAGACATACATTAACATTTTTGCATGTTAGGCTTGGTAAAGATGATTGTTCATAAAATGAAGATTGCAAAGTTTGGATACTGACCCTGATTGGAGATACTGTATATATTTCACATTGGAGAGTCTCTAGGGACACATCAAGTTTTCCTCTTCTTGGCAGCTTGGAAAGTAAGCCTGCAGTATTGAACGGTGGGAAGTGTGTTGGTAATTCCAGAGAAATGGTTGTGTTAGGTTCTAAAAGGCTTGCACATAATAAATGTGATGAAGTTGAAATTTGAACCTGTATTGAAGGCATATACTACACATTCTCCATTCCAATTTTCACCTGCAATCTCTTCAAGAAATTCCACATCTAGGGATCTAACTTTTCCTGAAATGGTTATGCGCCTAGGTTCGGCTTCCAATGATTTAAGTCCTTGGAAATTGAAGACACCTACTACCCCAGTCAGCATATTTAAGTTCCAAATTTTCAGCAGACTGCAGAGATTCAATAATAACATGACTGTTTAATGAAGAATGAAACTATTCTGGTCATTCTTAGAGACAGATAGTAACATTTTAACTTACCTTTTACCATCCAGTAGGTGATTTTCAAATAAACAATCTCGAGTAGGAAGGCCAGCATATCTTGCTCTCAACACTGATCCATCAGGTAGAGCTAGCTTCTTGAGGATCTTATCACTGTAATGTATCAAATTTGATAAATGTGTTGTCTTGTTTTTCAAAAGGAAGCTAATGAGACCAAAAATTCTACAAAAGATATGAGCATGATGACTAAGAAATGGAAGAAAATGGAAGAACAAATATGGTCTAAATTGAAAATAGACTTACTGGGTTCCTTCAAATATTGGTTCGCTTTCTTTGAGAAATTCATTGAGAGTCTCTAGCCAGTCACCATCAATTATGATAGACTTTGGTGAAAAATCTCCATTTAATAGACTGTTTAATAAAAGCCAAAATCATTAATGATTTTTTTTTCTTTCAAAATTTGCAGGCTAAAACGTAGGTGAAGTTATCTGACAAGGTAGTATGTACCTTTGAAGGACCTCTCTTGTTCCTTGTGGACTCACTTCAGTGTAAATGGCATCCCAAGTGCCTTTGTGTTCAAGATGCAATGAGATCTTCTTGTTTTCAAGACGACAGAAAGTTCCTTTGTGTTCCTCCAATATCCTATGTCATTAAAAAAAAATGAATGTAAAATGCCCTGACCTCTAAAATGGAAGCACGTAAAGAATAAGGACATTCTTGAAAAAAAAATAAGAAAAAAAAGTACTTGATAGAATCCCAGATTAACTCAAATGGATTGTCCCCCGAATTCACAATTACTGCTTCTATTGATTGGGAAGCTTGGACGTCTGCATCTCCTGGAGCACTTAAAAGTCATCACCATTAAATAGTTGAGCTGAGGGTGATAATGTATAATCTTTTTTTCTTTCTTTTACACATAAAGTAAAACAAAAAAGAGAAAGAAGTGTGAACTAACCACTTTCAATGCAGAATTGGAGCTCATTTGATGAAGTTCCCTGCAAAGTTGAGCGAAACTGTCCATCCAAAACAGGCAAGAAGATAATGTAGAAAGTGTTCTCTGTGTTTGGGTCCTCAGAATACATTTCATTCCGAAGGGAAGACTCTTCTCTTGCTTCAAGGAGAAGCAATTGAGTTTCCACTGGAATATCACTTGCAGATTTTCCTACCCGTGGTATCATCCACCATGTTTCGACTCTTAACAGAGACAACAACCTATATCCTCTGCATTTTTTTTAATAAAAATAAGTTTATGTGAACAACTCTCATTGAATTCGATGCAGCCGTTTTATGTTGCTTGTTGATCAAGCAAAAGAAAATAAATAAATTGAATAGAAATTAGGTTTGAAATACTATTATTAAAATTTATGAACAAACAGACACAAGATTTTCAGAAGATAATGTGACCAACATTATATATATATTCATATACGTTTTATATATGTATTTGGAAGCTTATGGTGAACTAGAAAAAGCAAAGAAATAGTATTGGGAATGAGATTGGTGAAGAGGTGTGGAGAAGAAAGAGAATAGAGACTCACCGAAGAATGCCAAGAGTAAATACATTACGGGGACTTGGAATGGTGAAAGTTGCACCCAAGAAAGTAGACCCTGTACCAACCGGAGAAACCAAAATGTTTGTGGGGACATGGGTCAATACCACCTTGCCCCTCACCGTAAGGCAGCCATCCTCCACCATTGGCACCACCGTGATTGTCATCGTCGAAGCCACAAGCTGAATGAAGTTGAAGATTGACAAAGCAGATGTAACAATATTATCAATCCTATTTTATATTTAGAATTAGTTATATTGTCATATCTTATCAGTAATCTTTAATTCAAATTAGGATTTGAATTACAATTGAGATAATCAAATTGTCCTTTGACACTTATATTTTAATTTCTAAATATAAAATGTTCGCTGCGTCTTTTCTTTTCTTTTCACATCCCGAATCCCTTGGACTCAGCAACAAGCCAACTGAGCCACACCTTGCAGGTGATAAAAACTCAATTTTAACTACTTGAGCACAATCAACCCAAAATCCAGTTGGCTGAGAAAAGGGCAAAGAATATGCATTCGGGTTTTAGTATAAAATTTGGGTTGCACATATTATTATTATTATTATTATTATTATTATTATTATTATTCATTTAAATGTTTAGCCCCGATAAAGGCCTTAGCATATTTAAAGGCTTTGTTGTAAAATAGCTCTTTAAGTAAATTTTTAAACATGATAAAGTTTTTAAAAGACCAAGCCAAACCTTTAAAAAAATGTGCATGTTAAAATTCAAATTCATGTCCTATATTTAAAAAACGTGCCACAACCATTGAATGCAAATCCACCATGCCCATTAGCACCAAAGGATATAAAAGAAACGAAACACACGAGTTGTGCATCGATATTTGTCCATATATCCACAAAGATTAAATATTATTGGCACCATAAAATCAATTCTTGCTTATAATTATTGAAATGCCATGACATAAAGCAATAGAGGATGTCTCTTACCCAGTAACGATTTAGATGGATCCAATTATGCAAACAAAGGAGAGAAAGAAAAATTAATCAGAAAGAGTACATAATAGGGATAATCCCTTTATTTTCAATAAGGAGCTTTTTACCAATCTTGAAAGAAGCATAGGCATCGATGCATGCATATTCAACTTGATCTTTGCTTAAATCCTTTAGTTGCCATTCGCTAGTACACACATCCTTAGATTTCTTCATATTAAGACCCACCAGCTTCTTTGCCAAGTATTTCAATCCTCTAGAAGAAAATCGGCTAGGCCATTTTGTTACTGCCAAGGTAGATACATCAATGCCATTTTTGCACTCCAACCCATATTCATTCTTCAGCTTTTTAATATTGTTCATAACCCCAACCCCAACAAATTTGAAGTCAGAGTCCATCAAAAAGCTCCCGAGAGACTGTGGAATATCATCCATATGCATTAGCTGAAAGATGAGGCACTTGTCCTCAACACAAAGTTGCAGTATTGCAGTTTTCATCTTATGGTCAGGCATCCATTCAATATCCATCCCAATTACCAATTGTTTTCCAGCATGTGTTGATAAAATTAGTTGAATCCACTCGTCTGTTATTTTTTCTTTGCCGGTAACTGTTGTTTCAATTTTTATTCCATCAAAGAGCACCAAATACTTACAAGTTTGTGCGTCGAACATAACGATAGAGTTGGTATCATTTGCAGCCATGGCCATATACATAAGTTCTGTGTTCTTTGAATCAGCTTCACTATCAAATTTGATTGTCAATAATCCATCTTCAGAATTATAGAAGGACTCCTCCTCCTTCATGTCCACCATACAATGTTTCGGTCTAACGTTAGAATAGGTTCCAAAACAGCAACATCCTCTGCATCTGATGCACTGTGCAACATCCATGGTCCAGTCCAGGGCTTCTACTGCTTCTCCTGAATTGTACATGTCAAACATACTGTTAAATGAGAAGCAGTGGAAGCCATAGACTGCAGCATGGGTACAACACAGTGCATAATAAAAATCAAAGGAAGAGGATATGGTTGATTTGTTGTCTGAGCCTACTCTAACGTTAGACCAAAACATTGTATAATGGATATAGGGGAGGAGTTCTCCTACAATTTTGAAGACAGATTATTGACAATCAAACTTAATGGGAAAGACAATTAATGGGACATATAACTTGTGTATATGACCATGGCTGCAAATGTTACCAACATAATGGCAATTTTCAACTCATCAAATTTTAAGTATTTGGCGCTCTTTGATTGAATTAACATTGAAACAATAGTTCCTGGCAAAGCCAAAATAACAAAAGAATTATTTTGCTAATTTTATCAACACATGCTGGAAACCAATTGGTGGTTGGGATGGATACTAAAGGGTGTGTTGTAAGCATAATCAATAATTCATGCATTCATGTTCAACAGTAATCATTCAAGAACATGACAGAGGATCTTCAGAATTTATGAGTTTCACATAAGTGTACCTTTCTTCATTATTGCGGAAGAACTTTGATGATGGAATCCTTTCTCAGAGTCTTGACCTTCTTTGATATGGATTGGATACAACTATGATGGGCAGACAATGAAGGAGAGTTTCTCTGAAGACCCTTTTCACAGAGAATGTCCAAAAAATCTCTAATAATCACTGAACTTATCACCAGTTATTTATTCATAAATAACTTCCCAACTCCCTTAAACAGTCAATTATCGTTATGCCCTTTTATTAATTAAACCAACTAACACATAATATTACACATGAGACAAATAGTTTTACATTCTCCCACTTGGCTCATGTCATGAGGTGTCCCTTCATGATTTAATCTACATTCATTATAATGCGCATTTACTATACTAAAGGTTCCATACATTGACCTCATCATAATTCATTATTAGAAATAAAATCAACATGAGTCATGGCGGTTCTATGCTATCAAGTCAGCATAGTCCCTTCCATGTACTACTATATTGACTTTTCTTCCTAACATGATACTTTAATAGGAAGTACACATTATGTCCAACAATAATGTCTTCATAATAGACCACAAACATTTTCAATATCATCACATATACTTGCATGCATTCATAAATTAAAAATAAGACAATATCAGAAACATATATTCATCAATGAGCTAAGAGTGTCAATACTTAATACATAACAATAATTATCATCATTCACTAGCTGACATAATGCCAATTCTACATACATGACCAGTAAATGTCTTGGGCGGTAATCCCTTCGTCAAGGGATCAGCTATCATAAGATCGGTGCTAATATGCTCTATAGACACTCTTTGTTTCTAAACCTCTTCTTTAACGGTAAAGTACTTTAATTCCATATGTTTAGCACCTTTGGAATACTTGTCGTTTTTAGAAAAGAAGACTGCTGCGGAATTATCATAATAAATTTTCAACGGCTTTTCAATGTTGTCGACCAATCCAAGCCCTGAAATAAAGTTTCGTATCCATTTAGCCTGAATCGTGGCTTCAAAGCATGCCATAAATTCAGCTTCCATAGTGGATGCAACAATTATAGTCTGCTTCGTACTTTTTCATGATATAGCTCCTTTAGCTAAAAGGTACAGGTAACCACATGTAAACTTTCTTGTGTTTACGCATCCTGCAAAATCTGAATCTATGTATCCAATCACTTCAAGGTTGTTAGACCTTCTATAAGTAAAAATGTGACCTTTAGTTCCTTGCAAATATCTCAGAACTTTCTTTGCAGCTTTCCAATGATCCATACCGAGATTACTTTGGTATCTACCCAACATCCCAACTACAAAGCTAATATCTGCTCTCGTACAAGTCTGAGCATACATTAAACTCTCAACTAATGATGCATACGAAATTGCATCCATTTCTTTTCGTTCCAATTCACTTTTAGGACATTGCATGAGAATAAATTTATCTCCTTTCTGAATTAGAGCTGGAGATGATGAGCAATTTTCCATTCTAAATCTCTCTAGAACTCTATTAATATATGCTTTCTGAGACAAACCTAAAAGTCCTTGTGATCTATCACTGAATATTTATGTTCCTATCACATAGTCTGCCTCACCCATATCTTTCATTTCAAAATTACTAGAGAGAAACTTCTTAGTCTCATTTAAAAGAACAAGATCGTTAGTTGCAAGCAAAATATCATCAACATACATAATCAATAAGATAAACTTGCTCCCACTGATCTTCAGATATATACATCGATCAACGATGTTTTATTTAAATCCAAAAGAAACATCAGTATAATTAAACTTAAGGTACCATTGTCGTGAAGCTTGTTTAAGTTCGTATATTGACTTCTTCTTTTTGGTGAAACGTATATTGACTTCTTAAGTTTGCACACCATGTGCTCTTTACCCTTTTCTATGAACCCCATTGGTTGGTCCATGTACTCATCTTCATCTAAATTTCCATTTAGAAAGACAGTTTTCACATCCATTTGGTGTAACTCTAGATCATAATGAGTCACCGATGCCATAATAATTCTTAAAGAATCCTTCTTTGAAACTGGTGAAAAAGTTTCTTTATAGTCAATGCAATCTTTCTGAGTAAATCCTTTTGCAACTAGTCTGGCCTTGTAACGTTCCAAGTTAACATGAGAGTCACGTATGGTCTTAAAGACTCATTTACAATCAACTCTCTTGCACCCTTCTGGTAACTCAACAAGATCCCAAACCTTATTTTGTTCCATAGATTTCAACTCATCTTTCATAGCATCTAACCACTTATCACCATTCATGGCTTATGAAATCGTTACTGGATCATCCTGAATACCCATGTCAAAATCAGACTCTTGTAGATATACCACATAATCATTAGAAATAGCAGGTCTCCTTTCTCTTTGAGATCTTATTAATGTTATTTGTTGTGGTTCTTCTACTATGGGTTCATTTGGTTCATCAAAGATGATTTCTTCATGAGTAGTGGGATCATCAATTTGTCCTTCATTATTATTGATTGGTTCAATAGCATGAGGAACAACGGCTTTGCTAGAGCTACAAGTCAATGGAACTTGTATCTCACTTCATGAATATTCACTTTACGTGGTATTTCACTCCCACTAACTTCACCATTCTCAATGAACCTTGCATTTCCAGATTCAATAATCCTTGTAGTATGATAAGGACAGTAAAATCTACACCCTTTCAACTTTTCTGGATAACCAATGAAATAACCACTGATTGTTCTTGCATCCAGTTTCTTTTGTTGCGGATTGTAGTATATAATCTATGCCTGACAACCCCAAACTTGCAGGTGCCTTATACTAGGTTTCCTTCCAGTCCAAAGTTCAAAAGGAGTCTTTGGAACTGACTTACTAGGAACCCTATTCAATACGTACATGGCAGTTTTTAGAGCATAAGTCTGAAATGAAACAGGTAAAGAAGAATTACTTAATATACTCCTAACCATATCCAGTATGGTCCTATTACGCCTTTCTGATACACCATTCTGTTGCGGTGTACCGGGAATTGTGTATTGAGCACAAATACCACGCTTTTCCAGAAATTTAGTAAATGGGCCCGGATGTTGTCCACTTTCATCATACCTTCCATAATATTCACCACCCCTATCAGACCTGACAATCTTCACCTTTCTGTCTAATTGCCTTTCAACTTCATTAATATAAATCTCCAAAGCATTTGCAGCTTGAGACTTATCATGCAGCAAATAGACATAAACATAACGTGAATAATCATCAATGAAAGTGATAAAAAAATTTTATTTTTTGAAGGCATTAACATCAAACGGACCACATACATCAGTGTGTATAATTTCAAGAAGCTGACTGCTCCTTGTGGCTCCTTTCTTTGTGTGTTTTGTTTGTTTTCCTTTAATACAATCCACACAAACATTCAAATCAGTAAAATCTAAATCCAGAAGGATTT
This sequence comes from Gastrolobium villosum, assembly GCA_032173675.1. Lineage (NCBI taxonomy): Eukaryota > Viridiplantae > Streptophyta > Magnoliopsida > Fabales > Fabaceae > Gastrolobium > Gastrolobium villosum. The sequence continues at coordinate 49,046 of JAVKPL010012646.1, forward strand.
CATTCTTCATCAATCTTTGCATTCTTTCTCAGGAAAAGTGTCTCAAACGTTTGTGCCACAAGTAAGCAGAACATTCTTTAATTAAGGTACGTTTAGTACCAACATTATGATGCAGAGTCATAAGTGTTTCAGCATAAAGATTATCAAGACAATTTATATAATCCATCACATAAAGTACCATTACCAATCAAATGATTGTGCTTGTACAAAATGAAACTACCACTACCAAATTTAAAAGAGTATCCAAAAACATCAAGTTTGGAAATTGAAACTAAATTCCTAGATATACTAGGTACATAAAGAGTTTCACATAAATCCAAATGAAAACCATTGTCAAGAATCAAACGGTAAGTCCCAATAGCTTCCACTGGAACTTTCACTCTATTGCCCACAAGGACAAACTTTTCATTTGGCTTTGTGGTTTGGGTCATAAGGAATCCCTACATTGTATTAGAAATATGAGTAGTACAACCAGAATCAATCCACCAAGTATTATAAGGAACTTCAGCCAGGCTTGATTCATGACATACATAAGCACTAGGCTTACCTTTCTTTTCGAACCAAGCCTTACGTTTCAGGCAATCCTTTTTGAAATGTCCTTCCTTTTTACAGAAATGGCACCTCATCTTTGCATTACTTTCTTTTTTGTGGATTTTAGAAGAAGAGACCTCATCAGTCTTAAGGGGTCCTCCTCCTCCTCCTTTCTTCTCATGCTTCTTAGCTTTATTCTTTTCAGCTCCTTGATGCTTTACAAAATTGATGGAATGAGGTCCCTGATTCTTAAGTCTGGTTTCCTCCTGAACTAGCATACTGTACAATTCATGCACATTCCATTTATATTTAATGGTGTTATAGTTCATTTGGAAAGGACCATACTCAGACGTTAATGAGTTCAATACGAACTGCACCAGGAAGTTCTCATCCACGGCCATTCCCAATGCTTTTAATTTTGCCGCAATGCTTGTCATTTCAATAACATGCTCATGCATAGTACGCAAACCATCAAACTTCATGGTGGTCAATGTACTCATAAGTGTCCCAGCAATAGACTTATCAGCAGTTTGGGAGCGTTCTTCCACAAGTTTCATCATTTCTATAGCACTTTCAGTTTGTGGAAAAGCTGACTTATTGTTGCTTGCAATGCTCATTTTCATGTACATCAAACTTAATCTGTTGGATCTTTCCCAGTTCTTAAAATGGTTGCTTTCATCCTCAGTGCTTTCAGGAGTAATAGCACCAGGTTCCTCTTCTCTAAAAGCCATATCCATATCCATTACCCCAAGGTAAAAATTGATTTGCTCTTTCCATTCAGAGAAGTTCAGCCCATTAAAAACTGCAACAGTTGAGAACATGGAATATGTAGCAACCGGTACTGCGAGGAATAACATTTAAAACATTAACGCTTTGAGTCATACATGTCACATACTAACATACTTCACAGATTCAAATATTCTAACTTCAATGCATATCAATGTTCACCTTTGGGGATCCATTAACATACAACATTAACTATAATGATGCTATATAAATTTCACATAATTTGGCAATGATGCATACCCCTATCATAATTATTTGTCATCTTCGGATGTCCAAATGTGAGGAAATATGTCAACAATACCAACATCCATCTTCATTTTATAAAACAAATAATCAACCTTTGGGTTGATCCCCAACTGTCCTATAATAATGGACTTCAATATACCACAACATGAATAATTATATCATACTATTCATAGCATCACAGTCATGGTAATTGAAATAAAATTCATAATATTTGAAATTAAAACAAATCTTCAAGATTTGGCCACTTTGGTGACTAACAAATCTACCATAATTAATTTAAAAACTTTAATATTTCATGAACAATAATAGGATTAAATTTTCACATTTAATTTTAATCCAACCACATCACATAATTATTTCATGTATCCTGGAAATTCCCAACAACTAATATCTGTAAAACTGATACAATCTGTACCTAAAACTATTATGGTCTTCTTATTATACTTCAATGAAAACTACCGTTCGAAGTTTGCACCTACTATGGCTTTCAAATTAATGAATCGACTTTTTACATTTTCCAATAATATTTGCACAACAATGGTGCTTTTCTTTCATTCAAATCAATGAAAAGGCTTTGTCCAATAATCCATAAAAGTTCCAATTCTTTATTCATAAGCACGAAAAGCCATATTCAAATCAAGAAACTGATATTGATTTAAAAAAAAAAAAAAATTATCGATCAGTTTCTTTTTTTCATGATGCTTTATCCAAATTGTATCGAGAATTAGAAAATGCTTTACAAACAGTGATCGGCTTGTGAACTACAAATGCTTTATCATGACATAAAAATTGAAAACTCCACAAAATCGATTTTTAAAAAATGCTTTATCTCGGTTATAAAAATCGAGAAGTGCCTTTAATATTTTTATTTTCAAAACCCTAACTTTTCATGAATCAGTAATTTATTCATAACTATTTATGGAAAAACACAAATTCTTAAACACATGCTCTGATACCACATGTAAGCATAATCAATAACTCATTCATTCATGTTCAACCGTAATCATTCAAGAACATAACAGAGGATCTTCAGAATTTATGAGTTTCACATAAACATACCTTTGTCCATAATTGCGGAAGAACTTTGATATTTGAATCCTTTCTCAGAGTCTTGACCCTCTTCTTTACTTGTATCTTCTTTGACAGGGATTGGATACAACTATGATGGTGTTGTGGACCTAGGAAGGGCCCATACCTACAGGAAGCCCAATCAAACAGGTTCATCATCTGCAGGAGTGAAGGTATTGAACCCAACCGGATTGCCAATTGGAAGTCTGGATACCTCTTCGGTAGACATCTCGGACACAAAACTCATAACTTCCTCCGTGACCCATGGATACTGAGTGCGAAGATTGCTGGTCACAGGGGCAGAACCCTTCTCGGCCGGACTCACCTCGGCTTCTTGGGCTCGGTTGGTGGAGTTAGTGTCTGCATTTAGTTCTGTAGAAGGGGACTCCATAAATACCTAGAACAGTAAAATGGGAGGATTAAAAAGCAAGAAAAGAACGTAAGCAAGATACGTACCCGAACTAAAACAATTAGTATCGGAGGAGTTGGAGTCATCGGATCCGACGACAGGAGCAAGGGTTGAGGAACCCGAAACATGCGAGAAACTGCCCAGAATCAGATCGGCCATGAAGTCATTTCCTTTTGCGATGAACTGGTCACTAAGATAGACACAATTGAAACAAGGCTCTGGATTTCTAACACGAGGGAAAGAAGACAATCCCGGAAGTGAAATAGAATGAGTAGGAGAAAAGGTAGGATCCGGGGTAGAGAATGAAGGGCGAGAGGAATTGGTTGGCCTGGACGAATGGCCTACATTATGATGGGGGCCCCGTCTCTAGCCTCAGTTTGATAGTTGAGGTGAAACCCGTCTTCCTCACAGACCCCTTCCACGACCACGGACGAGGAGGTTAGACGTGGAGGCCCCTCTGCTTCCACCACCTCGGTAGCTGCCGAATAAAGTAGCTTGAGTCTCCTCCTCGGTTCGAGGCCTGCCATACAACCAGAACCTTGGACCAGGAGACAGACTCTGTATGAACCGCTCATCTTCTGCGGCACGCCGTTCCTCCTCCTCAGCATCAGTTTCATCACTACGGCCAAATACGCGAGGGCAAGTGGGCCTCGCCCGAACAATTAAATTTCTCTCACCCATACTAGGAAAAAGTTTCAAGAAAGAACACGCAGGAGATGACCAAGCAGCAGTGAATCTTATATACGCAACAAAAGGCAAAATGCGAGAAACTTAATTAGATAGAAGCAGTATGTCTTGTCATGGATACAAACTGGCACATGCAAATAAATAAGGAAGATATGCAAATGGACTCAAAGTTAACGGGGGACATCACAGGGCCACAACCCACAGCCGAAAGCCAAAAGTAAAGAGAGAATAAATCAAAAAGGAAGAAAATGCTAAATGAGATTACCTGCGAGAAATAGCCTCAAGGAAAAGGGGAGGATGATGAAGGTCAGAGAGAAGCAGGGCAACTAGGGATAAGTGGCTCTAAACAAGGTGATTCTGAACGCAAATGAAATTGAAAGAGTAAGACCCGCGAAAACCAAAAGGCAAGGGTAGCAATGTCATTTCAGAACAGACAAGACAGTTGAGGGACATTGCTCCAGAAATAATTAATGTTGTAGCGGCGAAGGACGCACGATATCACACGTTGCACCTGTTGGAGGGATATACGTGGAAAAAGTAATCATCACGCGGAAGAGGAACCGTTTCTCACATTACAGCAATCATTATCCAGCAGGCAGCATAATCGTTCTCTGTACGCTGCACCAGTTTAATCATCTATGCTTTCAAAATCGATAACCGAGATTTGAGGACCAAGTATCGGCATAGTAACTGGATACAATACAAGAGAAGTGCAAACTCGGACCTTTTTCACGATCTCGGCTGATTAGCCATGGTACGAAGTAACAACGGCCAGGTAACCAATGTTCGGGCTAGGAAACAAATAGCAAGCAGCCTGACTTGGACATCCCGGCACCCTGATGGTTCAGTCTATCGGGCTGGGGGGCAACTGTTGTGGACCTAGGAAGGGCCCATACCTATAGGAAGCCCAATCAACACAGGCCCAAAGGTAAGTTCTATAAATAGGAGCTAAAGACCACAGGTATAACGGATCTCTTTTACCCTATTTCTATGCAGTCACGATATCGCACACACACACACCCCTCAAGCCAAGGCCATCAGATAGTGTGTAGTGATTCGCTATTCCCAAGATATTTAATTCATAGATATCTAGGGAGAAGCATCAAATCCAAGATCAATCACCCAACTACAGTTGGACATCTTTGCCTCAGGAAAAACATATGGGCAGACAATGAAGGAGAGTTTCTCTAAAGACCCTTTTCACAGATAATGTCCAAAAAATCTCTAATAATCACTGAACCTGTCACCAGTTATTTATTCATAAATAACTTCCCAACTCCCTTAAACCGTCAATTACCGTTATGCCCTTTTATTAATTAAACCAACTGACACATAATATTACACATAAGACAAATAGTTTTACATGTGTGACTATAAGATAAAAGCTATAATCCTGCAACTTTTTGTTGAGGGAAAGTTCCTAATCTTTCCGCTATTACAGATGGATGATATTCCACAGTCCCTTAAGAGTTTTTGATGGACTCTGACTTCAAATTTGTTGGGGTTGAGATTAAAAACAATATTAAAAAGCTTAAGAATACTATTGGTTGGAAGGAAGAAATGACATTGATGTATCCACCGACCACCTTAGTTGTGACACAATGGCTTGGCTAATTTTCTTCTAGAGAATTGAAATAATTGGCAGAGGAGCTGCTGGGTCTTAATAATCGAAGGATGTGTGTACCAGTGGATGGAAACTAAAGGAGGTAACTGCAACTCAAGTTGAATATGCATGCATCGATGCATATGCTTCTTACAAGATTGGTAAAATGTTCCTTATTGAAAATAAAGGGATTATTACCCCTATTCTTTCTGATTAATCTTTCTCTCTACTTTGTTAGCGTAGTTGGATCCATCTAAATCATTACTGGGTAAGTTTAAACCTCTATTGTTTTTAGTTGTTGTATTTTAATAACTATAAGCTGGAAGACCAAATTAATTTTGTAGTGCCAATAATATTTAATGGGAAAAGTGTGTGTCATTTTAAAGGATGTAGATTTGTGTCATTTTAAAAGAGAGAAAGAGATAGATAAAGGAGGAGAGAGAGTTGACAAAAAAAATAAAGGTGTGAGTCCCACCTCTTTGTGAGGGTGAAAGGATATAAGTTGTGTAATTTAAAAGGATAAACTTTTTTTCATATCCTTTTGGTGCATTGTGCAGAGTTGACAAATATTGATGCATCACTTTTGTGTTTCTTTTCTATTATATCCTTTTGGTGCTACTGTGCATAGTGAATTTGCGATTTTAGTTTATTTGTCATTTGATCAGTGGTTTCCCTTTTATTTTAATGTTTATTCCATTCACCCTTAAATAAAATACAAAACTCTGTTATTTCAACCATTATTGTCAAAAACTAGTGTAAAAACTTACGTTTCTACGTTTTTACTAGAGCGATGCGTGTTAAAACTCAAGTAAAAACTATCCTTGGTAGAAACACCGTGTAAAAACGGTAAAAACTTACGTTTTTACCATTTTTACTTAAAACTAAAAATTTAACAAAAAAAAAGGTTTACAAAAAAATTAAAAAAAAAACCTAATTTTTGTTTTTCCCAAATCATATTCACATTATCTTAATATCTTTTTGTTTGGATATATGTTTTTTATAATTATGTCTTACAAAGCTGCAATTCTTTTATAAGTTATGCTATGAGAATCGCTTTGTGTTTTTGGATCATTGTGTGCATTGAAAGAAGTGGAATTATATCTTGATGAGCGATGATCCAAAATTCGCATAGTGTATAAAGCAGTTAGAGCAAATTAGTTATTCATTACTTGTTAATTATCACTGTTTATAATTTTCATACTTGGTTATGAAAAGTAATTTTCCTTTTTAGATAGATAAGTAGCTCAACGCACATGTTTATTATGTGATATTTTTTTCACATGCATATATATAATTTTGTATCTTGACCTTAAGTGGTAGAAAGTAAAAACTTTACGTTTCGTGTCGTTTTTACGTTTTACGTTTCTACCACCCCTTTCTGTTTCTACGTAGAAACTCGAGTTTGACAACATTGTTTTCAACAAATCTTTATAAATTTATGGTAATTCATATCATCGTTGTAAAAATCGGACCGGACCGGCCGGGTCAATCCGGAATATGGTGAACCGATATCTAATCGGTCTGGTTATACATTGGTTCGGCCAAATACCAGACCCGGTGCGACCCAGTACGACCTGGTTGGTTAACTGGTGACCCGACTCAGTTATTTAAAAAAAATTCAAAAAAAAATTCATAATTTATATATTTGAGTGATATGTTGCTTATTGACTTACATAGATATGTACCTACAATACTAATATATCTTAGTTATACACTATACAGAGAATTTTGATTTTGTTTTCCCTGTACCTCCAAAAAAAAGAGAATTTTGATTTGATTTATAGTTAGAGATGTCATTACTAAACCTGAAACACTAGTATCACAAGCATTAATATATGTTTGTTTGATCATTTATTAGACAATAATGTATAATTTATTATGTTTTATATTAAAATATTTAGAATTTATATTATTTTTTCAACTATTTGAGTATATTTATAATTTTTTAATATAAATTTTAGAATTACATATAATTATCGGATCATGCGGTTCAATCACCTACTGATTGAACCAGTGACCCAGTAACCTGGTACCTCGATCGGGTCAATCATCGGGCCAGTTTTAATAACATTGATTGATACACACCATAAAAAGCTATATGCATTCAACAAATCCTTCATTATTTTTTTATTTTTTTTGTATTATCAATAAATCCTTCTTTATTTTGAAGTCTTTTATCTTTTATAATAAATTTGAGTTGTCTCTTCCTAGACCTGTTTTTTTTTTTTTTAAGAAAGACAATTTATTTATTTCTTGGGGAGTGGTGGGGAATAAATATATTATATTCTTATTTTATCCCTTGTTTTTAGCCAGGGTATTCATCATCCGATCCAAACCGATTCAAACCGCGGTGACCGAACAGAAAAATCGAAAACCGAGAAATCATAGATAAAAAAAACCGCAAAATTTAATTGGATTAGATCAGTTTTGAGATTGGTTGGTGAAAACCGATCCAATCCAAACCGATCCAATGATTCACCAACCTTACCATCTACATACTTGGGCCTTTCCCCAATCATAACCCAAAAACCATATAATAAAATTCTATATTCAAGACCTATTAACCCATCATATTGAAGAAAGTGGGTTGTGTTTGATCTATGTTATACCCTTTTTTTGTCTAAGATACATAATATATTTTTATTACATGGGTTATTGTTGTACAACAACTCAATAGGATGGAAATTCGGGTTATTTCGTATACAACCATATTATAAATTTTTTGTTAAAGGTAAAATATGGTAATTCAACTTGTTGTACAATGCTTTTAAATTGAACAATAATTATAATACAAACTTACTTTACAAAGCTGATTATGGTATTTGCACAATATTATACAAATCTCATGCTTTTCAAAAAAATCAAAAACCAATCCAATCCAAATCGAATAAAATCGGATTAGATTGGATCAGATTTGAAAAAAAAAAAGACAAACTGAATGGATGATTATATTATTAAACCGAAAAGATTGGATCAGATAACTTTTACTTCCAAAATCGATCTAATCCAGACATTGAATAGTCGTAATATTTAGTTCCCCTCTCTCTTATTTGGGTGGTTTCTATGAATCTTTATATGATTCCTTATGTTTCCATAATATTGCGTTCAGATGAGATATTCAAAATATACACTATATTTTTTATTAAAAATTGTACGTAACTGAAGGCAAAAAAATTAATTTATTGTTTTTTTAATAAAAAATTACGAAAAAGTAGTCGTTTTAAAAAAAATTACGAAACTATAGCAGTCAATCACGCCCAAAAGGGGGCGTGACCACTAGGAGAGAGACCACCCACGGGTAACACGCCCAAAGCAGGGCGTGACCAAGGGGGGTAACACGCCCAACAGAGGGCGTGACCCACCTGGTCTATATAATCCCATTTTCACCATTTTACCTCATTTCACCTCCAATCTTCTCTCCAATCCTCTTCCTCCTCCTTCTCTCTAAATTGATTTTGGAAGGTTTTGCGCAGCGAAGCTCTGTCTCACTCGTGTAAGTCCATATTTATTTGTTCATTTTTTTTATTAACAGCAATTAATATATGATAGTTATTAGTGACATAGATAATTGTTAGGGTGTTAGGAAAAAATACTAGTGACTTAGATAATTGTTAGGTTGTTAGAAAAAAATATTAGTGACTTAGATAATTGTTAGGGTGTTAGAAAAAAATATTAGTGACTTATATAATTGTTAGGGTGTTAGAAAAAAATATTAGTGACTTAGATAATTGTTAGGGTGTTAGAAAAAAATATTAGTGACTTAGATAATTGTTAGGGTGTTAGAAAAAAATATTAGTGACTTAGATAATTGTTAGGGTGTTAGAAAAAAATATTAGTGACTTTATTTAATTGTTAGGGGGTTAGTAAAATATTAGTGACTTTATTTAACTGTTAGGGGGTTAGAATAAAATATTAGTGACTTTATTTAACTGTTAGGGGGTTAGAATAAAATATTTGTGACTTTATTTAATTGTTAGGGGTTAGTACAATATTAGTGACTTTATTTAATTGTTAGGGGTTAGTAAATTAAGTGAAATTAAATTTTATTATGTGTAAATGCTATTAAATGCTATGTAATTAAGTGAAATTAAATATTATTTAGTGTAAATTAATATAAAATCAATAGTAATTTGGGTACATTATTTTTCATTTGTAGTAGTATTCTCTATTATGGCTCATTCATCCTCATCAGAGTCCTCACGCTCTGGATCCGATGGTGATCTCGAGTCATGTGATCCTTGTACGCATGTACTTCCTGGCCCATATAGGTGGGAGGTACTACGTAAGAGGACACAACGATCTCACGTTTCACAACTTGTGTGGAACGAGGACAAGGTGAGGGCGTTAAAGACAAGGCGGGGTAAGCTTCAGGGGGGACCACATCACGATGATATACCAGACGTTGTGGCCAACTATTTAACAGAAGCTGGGTTCATACACGTGGCTCGTATGAGTCATATTCAGGTATGTAATTTTTAAATTTTTTTAATTAAAATATCATATGTGGACTTTGTATAATTGTTGTTAGAGCGGTGGAGACCTGAGACACATACGTTTCACATGACCCAGGGAGAGATGACCATTACATTACAGGACGTGGCTGGTATACTTGGTTTGCCTACTGACGGGCAAGCAGTTACCGGAGCTACAGCATTAAATTGGGTTGGTATGTGTCAGCAGGTCTTTGGGACTGCCCCTGTTTCAGGCACAGACATTCACGGAGGCGATCTACGTATTTCTTACCTGGACAGGATATATGCAAATTGGTTTGCAGTAGCACACAATCATGAGGAGGTGCGGCGTTACACTAAGGCACACATTTTGCGGCTATTAGGCTCATGGTTAGTGTGTGACAAATCAGGTGGGAGTAAAATTTCCTGTCGTTACATTCCGCTGCTAGCAGGGGACTTTACGGACATCGGCAGCTACAGTTGGGGGTCTGCGGTTCTCGCCCACCTCTTTAGACATTTATGTGTGGCAACAAACCCGCGGACTGTTAATATGGGTGGTTGTCATGTATTACTGCAGATATGGGCTTGGATTAGATTCCCCCCATTTCACCACCCATCCCGCAGCCTACCCACCCCGAGTGGCATTTTGGTCACAGGTATATTTTATTAACTCATATTGACTAATTTATTACATGTTCATTTTCCGTATTAGTATGATAATTTGTTACTTATTCTATGACAGGTTTAATTCCCTACCTCCCTTTAAGCCACATGAGCAGTCTTGGTATCGGGCAAACCTTGACACGCTTTATAGAGACGAGGTTTGTGCTAACTATTTAGTAATAGTTTTTAATTAATTTACATGTTATAGTTGGGGGTAATTCTGTACCTGTTACTAATTTTTTTATATGTAGGTTGTGTGGCAGCCATATGGAGAGTACCTGACAGCATTGTTTGTATCTGATCATGAGCGGTACTTATGGTTGGCCATTACTCCTATCATTTGCTTCCACACAGTTGAGTACGCTCAACCGGATAGATGTATGCGACAATTTGGTTTAGATCAGCCCATACCACGGAGACCAAGAAAGCTTAAGGGTGTTCATGATCTAACTCTGCGAGGGAAGAAGGATGATAATTGGGAGCGTAAGATGAGGGCCTTCATACATCGGTGGACGATCAGAGATACGTCCATACGTGTTCCCCCTGTACTTGTAGGGTTGATGTCCCCGAACCATGAGTACCTACACTGGTACAGACAGCGAGGGAAACGGTTCGTCGCCAGGAAAGCTGCAAGGGTTGGACGAGCAGTGAGTTTTGACAATTCAATTTTGAATTTGATTATGTGTTTTATAAATTTGTAATTAATATATGTTGTTTCTTTTCTTCATAGATTGATGGTTTGGAGATGATATATTTTGCGACTACTACGGATCAGTTCACTGCCTTTGGATTAGAGTGGGTCCATGACGAGATTGGCAAAATTATTTCTTTATTCAGAGAGTCGGCACGAGTAGAGGAGCCGGGGCCAGAGGCTCCACCTACGCAGACTGTTGAGGAGCCCATGTTGTCCATTGAGGTGCCTAGTGGCAGGAAGGAAGGACATGGACTAGGACGACAGCGGGAATCAGTTCGAGCGATACCCGATCCTATTAATGTGCCTAAACCGCGCACTGATATGCAGGGTTGGTTTAGACCGCCAGTGTTGAGTCAAGTAGGTGGGCCACAGCCTATGACCCATGGTCCTCCTCAGCCGCAGTATTATGATAGCCAGCCAGGTATATTAATGGATAATTGCGACATCGAAACACACCGTATATTAATTCGTAGCATACCTTCAGGATGTTCTGGTGCTTGACTCGATGTTGTGTCATGATGTACAACGATACGAGACTCCCCCAAATCATGCCATGGTTGAAGTTCATTACCAGACCTGACACATTCTTCGTCATTGTCCGATGCACTCGCATCCTTTGCAAGAAGACGATCCTCCATTGCAATATTTTATTCATCATCTTCGTCATACTCCTCATCCATAACCCAAGTAGGGTCATGTTCATCTTCATCAGACATGTTAACAGCAGGAGCAACAGATGAGGATGCAATAAGAGGAGAAGTAGACCTAACTGACCTCATTGGTATAACAACTTCCTCCGCGGTGGTAATATCCACATACAACTCTAGGAAATCCTTTCGGGATTGGTTGGAAAACTCTTCCATTACCATATCGATGTCTTCATCATCGACCAATTGCAAGCTCATGTATTGTTCAAGTTGCCATAATCTTGCTGTGACTAGAGTGATCAATTGGTTGTTTGCGAGACATAATTTTTGACGTATTTTCTGATGCAGCTCTGCAACCGTTGAGTTCCGTTTAATACGTGATGGCCTTTTCTCCCCTGCAAAAATAACACCACCACGACCTTCTTCTATCCTACCGTTAAAATAAAGAACAACACGAATAGTATCAGAACTCATTTTAAAAATCAAAATATGAAAAGATAAAGTAAAATACGAGTAAACAAGTGCAAACTATCAAAGAGTTTAAGCATAACAATGAGAGAGTTGTGAAGAGTGTGTAGGAGGGTGGACGTTTAAATAGAGTGCAGTTTAGTCACTCACGCCCAGGGCTGGGCAGGACCTCCCAGTGGGTCACGCCCTATGTTGGGCGTGTTACCCCTGTGGGTCACGCCCTCCCTTGGGCGTGTCTCTCTCTCCTCCTTGGTCACGCCCTGTTTTGGGCGTGTTACCCAGGGTGGTCACGCCCTCTGCAGGGCGTGTCTCTCTCCTAATGGTCACGCCCCCTTTTGGGCGTGATTGACTGCTATAGTTTCGTAATTTTTTTAAAACGACTACTTTTTCGTAATTTTTTATTAAAAAAACAATAAATTAATTTTTTTGCCCGTAACTGAATTTAAATTAAAAATGAATTTATAAATATGAGATAATTACATTGATTTTTTTAAGTCAGTGCTTAATAGTATATATTAATACTATTTTATTAATTTTTTTATTTTATTCAATAACTCTAAAAAGTCCCCACAAAAGTAACAAAATAAAGAAGATAAACGTGTTTACCAAAAAAAGAAGATAAATGTAACTTTTTTATAAAAAAAAAAAAAAAAAAAAACGTGAATATAATCAGTTAACCTAAACTCCACTCCACCGGTGTATGGATGGTTTGTCACAAGCCACGGTGTATAAACAACGTCAAACGTAATCAACCGTAAAAAATAAATAATAATTTTTTTTTGGTAGTTAATAATTTTTTATGGGGTAGGATATACTTACCACCAAAAAAGTTTATCACCTTTACAACCAACCTAATCTCCGTTGATTTTCGTCAATCTAATGGTTATAATTTATTGGATCGCAATTATTAGTTATTTATTAATTCCCAATAAATTCAATAAATTACAACCGTTGGATTGACGGAAACCAACGGAGATTAAGTTGGTTGCAAAGGTGGTAAACTTTTTTGGTGGTGAGTATATCCTATCCCTTTTTTATATGCCCACAAGAACGCAGATAATTTGCTAACCTGGCAAAAAGAATTCTATTATTAGCTTGAACTTTGATGTTTTTGCAATGTAAATTCTTAATCCTTTGAGCTTGCCACAGAGTACATGTGGCAAGGGATAATTTGATTATCTCAAATGAAAATTTGTCTCACTCAATAATTGCGAGAAATGTTCCAATACTAAAAAATAATATTATAGAGGTTATTACTGTGTAATGATACATATAAGGAAAATAATAATATCATTTTTTTTTGGTAAGTAATAATATCATATTATCTTATGTCATACACTCATAAAATTTCATGCCAATTTTGTCTTCTTCTTTTTACATTGTGGACCCCACATATTTATGTCACCCACATTAAAATATTATCTCATGTAACATGAGATTAGTAAATTCCTATATATAATACGTGATAGGTTATTCTACCTACTCTCAATTTACCTACATTTGCCTACCTCTTTCAATATCGTTGAATTACGACTCATCTAACGGTTCAGATTGAAAAGATAAATAAAACTCTTCTACTCTTTCCTCTCTCTAACCCCACCCTTATTCTCTCCTCCCCTGTGATTTTAATCTTTCTCTCCTCCCCTTTCTCTCTCTTCAATGGCGCTTCAACATCAAAAAAAGGTGCAAGTTTTTTTCTCAATTCATCAAACTCAGCCGCCATTGTTATGAGCATTTACATAAAAAATTGAAAAGGTGTATCAAGAAGAAACAAATCCAGATGCCCTATGTTATGGGATCGTGTATGTCTGTTGTTCGGCATAACATAAAGAGAACATAGATCCTTTCTCCATTTAAAGGTGAAAAAACAAGATAAGAGGAAGAAAGAGATAAGTTGATTCGATTTCAAATTTCAACAGCAAAATAAAAACGTTAATGTAATCGTGGATTAATTCAAAGGAATGGATTCTTCATGGTTTTCATTTTTTTGTATTTTTGTGATTTCTGCCATGTTCGATTATATCATATTCAAGAAATTTTGAAAATTATATTCATCCAGCAGAATTATCATGTCATTAATCATTGATTGGATTTAAATTCAAATATAAATTCAGATCGTAAATTACGCAAATCGACAGAGAGAAAGGGAAGGAGAGAGAAAGAATGTGGGAGGAAGTGAGGGGAAAAAAGGGGAAAAGTGTTTTATTTATCTTTTTAATCTGGATCATTAGATGAGATCGTAATCCAACGATTTTGAGAGGGGTAGGCAAAGATAAGTAAATTGGGAGTCGGTAGAATAACTTATCCCATTAATTTAATAATTATGTCATATCACTCTCGAAATCAATCTCTTATCATTGGCCAAATGCTCCATTAATGGTATTAAATATGGATTTTATTAATTTTATGTTAAAGGAGATAAGTTATCTCGTGTCGCAGAGACAAATTTGTGGGCTCCACTACCTGAAAAAATAAAAAATAAAAAATAAAAGAAAAAAGTGACACAATTATCGAATCATGTGTAGAAGGAAAAACTTATCTCATGTATCATGAGAATAGTTTTTCATGTTAAATATTCCATCGAATGAGGAATCACGAGTGAGGGACCTACCCAAAACCACTTGGGCTATAATGTTTTGTTTGTGCTATCCTTCAACATACATCCAACCTAAAAGATGTAAATATATGTTATAAAAAAATGTAAATAT
>JAVKPL010012647.1:0-63318 GCA_032173675.1 Gastrolobium villosum
GTAAATTAGTGAATAAAATAAATATAAAACAAAATCAATTTTTCAAGATTAATTCGATGGACAAGATTTTTAGATTTAAATCAATGGTCAAGATTTATTGTAAATGTTGGTGGCGGATAACTCATTAATGTATATATGACTGCTTTTTTAATTTCCAAATTTAAATTTTAACTTGAAATTTTAAATTTGATTTTTGAATTCTGAATGGTGACAGGCAAATCATTTAATGGTGACAGACAACTCATTTAATGTTAAATAATTAAAAAAATACATCTGCTTTGTATTCAATACAAACACTTCATTACGTTTCTGTTCATTTTTCTTATTTTTCCTTTTTTTGCTGCTGCTGCCAAATATCTGCTGATACACGCATTGCTTCCTCAGCATTGGTTCTTACTTCTCTCTTTTTTCGTCTTACAAAAAACATGTTTTCAAAATATGATTTTCTGAAGGATGTCAATCCTGCCAAAGAGGAACTGGAGGATTAAGGTGAAGGTGGTTCGTGGTTGGAAAGTTCCTAATTTTCAACGTAGAGATTTTGACGACAATGTTGAAATGGTTTTATTGGATGAACATGTAGTTGTCTACGTTTTTAAAATCTTCCATCTTTGCGTATTTTAAATCTTCCATCTTTACGCAAGTTCCATTTTAATTAACGTTATTGATGTGAGTTGGCTGCGTTCTTTTGTAGGGTGGTAGGATCCACGCCACTGTCAAAGGTTCTTTGCCGGTACGAAAGAATATCCATGAAGGAGAGTGCTATTTTATAATAAAATTTGGAGTTGGATTCAATAGCGATGTGTTCAGGCCAACCAAGCATCAGTATCGTTTGTCTTTCAACTTGAGGACTGATGTTAAATCAATTGTTGATTCTGATATTTCTGCAAGTGAATTTGATTTTGTTGATTATGACATCGTTGAGAAAGAAATGTTTGACTCTCCTTATTTAGTCTGTAATGTGATTTTCCTTACTGTTATCCAATTTCTAATTATTGCAATTTTTTTCATCAACTGTTTGTTGCCCTCTTTTTTTGTAGACGTCATTGGTTTAATCTCAGGAATTTGGGAAGTTTGTGATCGTGTGGTTTCTGGTAGGAAGACAAAAATGGTAGTGTTAGAGCTTGACAACCTGAGGTATTTAATTTTTTTTAGTTAAACAGTGTTATTAAACCCGAAACGACATCGACTCGGTCGGGGTAATGGGTTACTGGGTCACTGGTCGGACCGGTGGGTCACTGGTCGGACCGGTTGACTCGGATGCATATAGATATATAAAGATATATATAAATATGAACATATAAATTCAATTTTATTTTTCATATCTAAAATGAATTAAACAAGGTTCACCAAATAAGCTAAAAAATATGAAGCATAAATAAATAAAAATGCACGTTATTACCATGTCAATTTAAATTGCAACTCAGAATCCCCATAAACATACCTCTCAATGACATTGAACTCATATTTTTCAAATTCAACTATATTAAAATAACATATGTCACATTCTCTTAATTTATTATTCCGCAAATTGCTTCAGTATTGGAAATTGAAAGTTGAGGTCATTGTAGAAGAGTATACTAGCAAATAAAAGGGATAGGATATTGGGACAACCAATAAAGTTACAACTAATGTTACTACCAATCAATCTCACTGTTAGATTGGTAGTAGCGATCCCACGATCCTCAATGGTCTCTTAAATAGTCCATTTCTATTCATTTCTCTCTCTCCTTCTCTCTCTCACTATACACTTTGTCGCCGCCGCCACTGCCCACAGTCTTTGTCCTGATAGCGCCGCCTGCCTTCGTCGCGCAGCCGATTGGATCGGATCAGATAGTATAATTCCCGATTGAAGCAAATGGTCCGGTTCCGATTTCGATTTGTAAAATATTTAATAAAAAAATATTCGAATAAAAAGTGACAATAATTTGTAAAAGGGATTTAGGGTTTTCGTAATCGACAATCCTCACAATTCCGTTATCGAAGCTGTCCGTAGGATTCGCCATTTGGTGGGTCCTCACCGTTCCAACAATCTCCACTCTTCCACGGTGATCTCCGCAATAACCATGATTTGGACAAACTCTTCTCTCTAACCAATCGTGGCAATGAATCCTTTCTATAAAAGGGACACTTCAGCCTTAATATTTTCCCATCATAATCGTCAAAACCAACTTTGGGTGGTTTTATGCGAGATTTCAAAATCAACAAAATGGTTTCTTTGCAAGTGCTTTAAATACAGGTCATCATTGGATTAATAGAATTTTTGGTAAAGAAGAAACAGACATATATGCAAGAGCTCGAATCTGATAAATCGATTCTCGAATCAAAAACCGCGATAATATTCAAGCTCTCCACTGATGCGGCGGCGGCAGCGCGACGGAGGCAGGCGGCGTCGTCGGGATAGAGGCTGTGGGCAGCGGCGGCAGAGTGTATAGTGAGAGAAGGGGTAGAGAGAAGGGGGAGAGAGAAACGAATAGAAAGGGACTATTTAAGAGACCAATGAGAATCGTGGGATCGCTACTACCAATCTAACGGTGAGATTGATTGGTATTAACATTGGTTGTAACTTTACTTGGTTGTCACAATATCTTATCCCCAAATAAAATTATAAAAAGTTTTTACAATGAGTTCTACATTTTTTCTGATAAAATGAAAAAAATTTGGTTTTTTGGTTTTTTTTTTTTTTTTGAGCAAATTATATAAAACCACCCTATACTTTGATGCTTTTTCAAAAGACCACCTTCTACTTTTAATTGGAACAATTAACCCCCTTGTACTATTATCAGTGTTATTAAACCCGACCCGGGCATCGACCCGGTCGGGGTACTGGGTCACTGGTCGGACCGGCGGGTCACTGGTCGGGCCGGTTGACCCGGATACATATAGATATATTAAAAAAATATAGATAGGAACATATAAATTCAATTATATTTTTCATATCTAAAATGAATTAAAAAAGGTTCACTAAATAAGCTAAAAAATATAAAGCGTAAATAAATAAAAATGCACACTATTACTATGTCAATTTAAATTGCAACTCAGAATCCCCATAAACATATATACCTCTCAATGACATTGAACTCATATTTTTCAAATTCAACTATATTAAAATAGGGTTTGTTTTTTCTAATGTCACTTTAGATAACTTTATCTAATGTTCATCAAAACGACGTCGTTTTGGGACGGAAATCATGGTATTTTTGTAATTTTAATTTATTTCAGGATTATAATAGTCTTTATCACTCTAATATTTTAATTTTTTAACCCCAAAATGACGTCGTTTCGATGAACATTAGATAAAGTTGTTTAAAGTAACATCGGAAACTTTTTTCCCATTAAAATAACATGTCAAATTCTTTTAATTTATTATTCTGCAAATTGCTTCGGTATTGGAAATTGAAATTTGAGGTCATTGTAGAAGAGTATAATAGCAATAAAATTATAAAAAGTTTTTACAATGAGTTCTACATTTTTCTGATAAGATGAAATAATTTTGATTTTTTGCTTATTTTTAAAAAATATGCATGACCCGACCGGGTTAACGGGTCACCGGTTTTGACCGGGTCGATGCATGATCGGTCCAATACTTGACCCGGACCGGTCCAATGACCGGGTCACCGGGTTCCGGGTCGACCCGGCCGGGTCGGGCCGGGTTTTGCAACACTGACTATTATATTTTAACAATTAAACATGTTTAATAATTTTCAGACAAAAATACCCTTACCCCCAACCCACCACCACTGTATACATGGAGTATATTAACAATAAGGAAAATGGAGAATCCACTCGCTCGTCAACAATAACCGATCGACACCATTGGGAGGTTTCTATCCATAATTCTAAAGCTGATATAATCAGTTCCTACCATCAGCTGCTCTTTTGCAGTGGGGACAAATTTCTATTAACCAAATTGACCCAAACACTAGATTTCACTTGTTAGAAGAATAACTGGCTAATGTATTAGGTTAGCTCCAGACTAACAATTGTTGACAAGTTTCTATCCACCGCAATGTTTATGTTCGCAAATAGTTTTAGATTCAATCCAATTTTTCACGCTTGAATTTGGGCCGAGCGTCCATTAAACTCGTTCCCCCTTGTCATAATTTCTATATTGTACGAGGTTACATTACATATACGTTCCCTTCTCAGAATTAATATATTTTACCAAACATATTCTATTTAAAAATAGACTACACAGCGATAAAAAAAAAAAAAAATGGCATGCAGCTATGCAAGCATGATCTTATGCCCTGTATAGACGTTCCAAGGCCCCTTGTGGTCCACTATCTCTCGTGAAGTCAAATGCCTTGCTTACAGCATCCGTTTGCACACAATTAAAATAGAGAGGGCCCCCAGCGTCCCATTTGTATTTACATTTTACGTATAAAAAATCATGACCAATATACAGTATATAAATATTAAAACAATTATAAAGGTCGTTAAAGGAGCGTACTCTGGGAATTATGCACTGAAACCTCTGTGCAGAGAACTCCAGGAACTGGCCGGAATACTCACTCTGGGTCAATGTGTCGATCGGTTATTGTTGACGGACAAGTGGATTCTCCATTTTTCTTATTGCTAGTATACTCTATATGTACAGCGGTGGTGGGTTGGGGGTAAGGGTACTTTTGTCCGAAAATTATTAAATATGTTTAATTATTGAAATATAATAATACAAGTGAGTTAATTGTTGTTGGATATGGAATAGACAAAATAGAACAAATACAATAGTATCAAACTTTTACAAACAAAATACAAGTGTTACAACACTATCACTAATTTTTCTCTCAATATAACTCTCACACTCTCTTTTCTTCTTTCTATTTTTCTCACAAGTGTTTCAACACTCTCCACACACTTTTTAATCTTTCTATTCACTCATTTCAACCATATGCCTAACATACTACACACCCTATATATATAGACATACATAAAAGAGTTCAAATTGAACTTGACAAACTATTATAACCACTAGCCACCATTTTTGACCTATCTAGTCTTCAAATTGATTTTGAACACTAATATCAACCATACACTAAAGACAACTCATGGTGATAGGATAAGATTTCCAACTCATCATGAGTTGGCAATGGATAGGATTGGATTCTTCTTCAATCTTCCTCAAGCTTCTCCAAGTCTCCATAAGTTTCATGAATTTTCTTCAAGCATCCATAGCTTTCTACAAGGTTCCATAAGATTCTTGATAGGTGATGGAGAAGTTCAATTTGAATTTGAATTCTTTGGAGGTAGAATCAAAATTAAGTTTGAATTCTAACACTCCCCCTCAAACTTGATTTTGCATACCAATCATATATTTGAGTTTGTGAAACACCTCTGCCTTCAATGGCTTTGTGAAAATATCTGCAAGTTGTTCTTCTGCTTTGCAGTAGACTAAATCCACAACTTTATTTTTAACTTGCTCCTGAATAAAATGATACTTCGTGTCGATATGTTTACTTCGGCTATGTGAAACTGGATTCTTTGCAAGTGATATAGCAGACTTGTTATCCACGTGTATAACAACTGGACCTTCTTGTTTATGATGCAACTCATTTAAAATATTCTTCAACCAAATTGCTTGGCACGTGCATGCTACTGCAGCTATATATTCTGCTTCACATGAAGAAAGAGCAACAGTTTGTTGTTTCTTGGATGACCATGAAAATATTGCTGAGCCAATATGAAATACATATCCTGATGTGCTTTTTCGATCATTTATGTCTCCACCATAATCACTATCTGAATAGCCAATTAACTTTGATTCTTCAGAATGCGTATAGAATAAGCCATGATCAATGGTACCTTTAATGTATCTCAAAATTCTTTTTGATGCACTAAGATGATCTTGCTTTGGTTGCTCCATATATCTGCTAACTAGACCAACTGCAAACATGATATCTGGTCGAGTAAAAGTCAAGTATCTCAAGCTTCCGACTAGGCTCTTGAATAATGTTGGATTAACTGGTTCTCTATCTGAGTCATCTTTCAATTTCATTCCTGCTTCTATTGGTGTGGAGATAGGCTTGCAATCTTTCATTCTGAACCTTCTCAATACTTCTTCTGCATATTTCTTTTGTGACATAAAAAATCCTTCCTCCATTTGTTTAACTTCAACTCCAAGAAAATAAGACATCTCTCCAATATCTGTCATTTCAAATTCTTTAGCCATAGCTTTCTTAAACTCAACAAACATACCTGGATTATTTCCCGTGAATATCATATCATCTACGTAAAGGCACACGATCATTATATCTCCATCTTCATTTTTCTTTGTATACAAGGCATGCTCGTGTGGACTTTTCATGTATCCATTCTTCTGAAAGTACTCATCTATCCTCGTGTTCCAAGCTCTCGGAGCTTGCTTCAATCCATATAACGCCTTCTTCAACCGATAGACTTTATCTTCTTCTCCTTTTTTAACATAACCTGGTGGTTGCTCGATGTAGACCTCTTCTTCTAGGTAACCATTGAGAAAGGCTGATTTCACATCCATAAGATATATCTTCCATTGCTTTTGTGCTGCAACTGCTGTAAGAAGTCTTATAGTATCAATCCTTGCAACTGGTGCAAACACCTCTTCATAATCAACTCCATATTTTTGCTTGTAGCCTTTAGCCACCAATCTCGCCTTGTACTTCTCCACCTTCCCTTCTTGATTAGTCTTTGTCTTGTATACCCACTTTACTCCGATTGGCTTATGCTCCTTAGGCATGGTTGTGAACTTCCACGTGTCATTTCTTTTGATTGCAGCAATTTCTTCATTCATGGCTTTCTTCCACTTTTCATCTTGTGCAGCCTCTTCATATGTCACCGGATCACATTCAGCTACCAAACAAAATAATGAATAATCAAGTGTAGTTTGTACCGGATCTGTAGCATTGTAAATATCACTTAAACTTCTCATCTTTGTTGATGCTCCCCCTGAATTGCTACTGCTACTGCTTCCTGATGTTGATTGTGTAGTTGCAAGAGATGACGGAGTAAGACTTGGTGGAGGAGTTTGATCATTTCCTTCTTGAACTGATTGCTCTTCTGAGTCATCAGCATCTTTAAAGAATAATCCTTCTACTTTCTTTTCTTCATCACTCCATCTCCAGTAATCTGCTTCATCAAACTCTACATCTCTTGATATTATCATCTTTTTGGTTAGAGGATTGTAGAGTCTGTAGGCTTTACTCCTATGCTCATAGCCAATAAAGACACATTTCTCCCCTTTGTCATCTAACTTCTTTCTCTTTTGATCTGGAATATGGGCATATGCTATGCAACCAAAGATTCTTAGATGGCTCACTTCTGGTTTCTTGCCACTCCATGCTTCATTTGGAGTCTTGAACTTCACGCCTTTTGTTGGACATCGATTCAATAAGTACGCAGCACAATTAACAGCTTCAGCCCAAAATGTTCTTGGCAAATGCTTTCCTTCAGCATGCTCCTTGCCATATCAAAAATTGTACGATTCTTTCTTTCTGCGATACCATTTTGTTGTGGGGTGTAGGCAGCTGTCAACTGATGAATTATTCCATGTTGTCTGCAGAATTCTTCAAACAACTTTGATGTATACTCACCACCTCTGTATGTTCTGAGTATCTTCAGATACTGACCACTTTGCTTCTCCACCATTGCCTTAAATTCTTTGAATTTATCAAGGGCTTGTGATTTTTCTTTGAGGATATACACCCAAGCTTTTCTACTGAAATCATCAATAAAAGTAATATAGTACATGTTTCCTCCAAATGATGGAATATCAAATGGACCAGCAATATCTGAGTGAACTAGCTGCAATGGTCTTCTAGCTCTCCATGACTTGCCAACTTCAAAACTTTGTCTATGCTGCTTTCCTTTCATACAGCTTTCACATAATTGATCTGGATGACTTATTTGTGGCAATCCATTCACCATCTTTGCTTTTGACAACAGCTTCAAGCCAGTAAATCCAAGATGACCGAACCTAAGATGCCATAGCCACGAACTATCTTTTGTGATGGACTTCATGCACTTTATTGCTTCTGTCTGGATACTCAGCTTGAATAGACGATTTCTTGTCATATTAACTTTTGCAATCAATTCTCCCTTTTGATTTCTGATGATGAGAGAATTATTCTTCAAGTGTATATTGTATCCTTTCTCTAAAAGCTGACCAAGACTAAGGAGATTGCTTCTTAATGATGGGATATAAAAAACATCAGAAATGTATTTTCTATCCCCATTCTTTGTAAAAATCATAATCTTCCCTTTACCTTTAACAGGGAATTTTGATAGATCTCCAAAAGTAACTTCTCCTTGAACGTTCTCATTCAACTCTGTGAATAACTCCTTGTTTCCACTCATATGGTTACTTGCTCCAGTATCGAGATACCAGACATCTTTTCCACGATCTTCCTCGCCTTTGTAAGTGAACAACATAGCTGGTTCATCAGTTTTCTCTTCATTTGCAGTATAATTACTTCTCTCTGCAACTTTAGGGGCTTCTCTACATTCATAAATGAGATGGCCAAATCTACTGCAATTATAACATTGCAACTGAGATTTGTCACTTCTTTGTTGAAATCTGCTTCCTCCTCTGGTTATGAATCCTCGACCTCGACCTCTACTTTGGCCACGTCCATGATTTTAAGTACCTTGACCACGTCCATATGCTACTGTATCATCTTCAAGTCCTCTATTTGATTGTCCACGTCCACCGCGTCCACTGCGACTGTCTCGAACATTGAATCTGCCTCGAGAGCTGTAGCTACCTCTGTATCCACCATGATTTCCTCTGCCACGTCTAAAACTGCTACTAGCTTGATTTTCATCAAATGATAACTTGCTTTGCAAAGCTTGCTCCAAATTGCTAGAGCCTTCATTTAGATTCATTCTTTGCTCGTGAGCTTGAAGGGAACCCACAAGTTCATCGATGGTCATAGCTGATAAATCTTTTGCTTCTTCAATAGCGGTGACGATATAATCAAACTTCCTTGTTAACGATCTTAAGACCTTCTCCATTATTCTGACTTCATCCAGAGTTTCTCCATTCCTTTTCATCTCTTTGGCAACTTTTTGAACTTGTGAGACATATTCTGTAACCGGCTCTCCACTTTGCATTTTCAAGTTTTCAAACTCAGCTCTAAGTGATTGGAGTCGAACCTTTTTGGCTTTGTCAGCTCCTTGGCAAGACCTCTGCAAGATCTCCCATGCTTCTTTGGAAGACTTCGCATCTTATACTTTTTCAAAGGTTGAATCATTAACACCTTGAAAAATATAGAAAAGAGCTTTCTTGTCTTTCCTGCGTAATTCTTTAAGCGTCCTTCTCTGTGCATCTGTCATGGCTGCTTCAGTGGCTGCATCTATGGGCTCTGAATATCTGGTTTCAACAAGATCCCAGACATCTTGTGAACCCAAGAGTCCTCATGTGAGTGCTCCAGTTGCCATAGTTTGTCTTTGTCAATTTTGGAATTTGAGGTTGAATCATCTCCGCCATCTTTCTTGAGACACGAACGAACCTGGCTCTGATACCACTTTGTTGGATATGGAATAGACAAAATAGAACAAATACAATAGAATCAAACTTTTACAAACAAAATACAAGTGTTACAACACTATCACTAATTTTTCTCTCAATATAACTCTCACACTCTCTTTTCTTCTTTCTATTTTTCTCACAAGTGTTTCAACACTCTCCACACACTTTTTTTTAATCTTTCTATTCACTCATTTCAACCATATGCCTAACATACTACACACCCTATATATATAGACATACATAAAAGAGTTCAAATTGAACTTGACAAACTATTATAACCACTAGCCACCATTTTTGACCTTTCTAGTCTTCAAATTGATTTTGAACACTAATATCAACCATACACTAAAGACAACTCATGGTGATAGGATAAGATTTCCAACTCATCATAAGTTGGCAATGGATAGGATTGGATTCTTCTTCAATCTTCCTCAAGCTTCTCCAAGTCTCCATAAGTTTCATGAATTTTCTTCAAGCATCCATAGCTTTCTACAAGGTTCCATAAGATTCTTGATAGGTGATGGAGAAGTTCAATTTGAATTTGAATTCTTTGGAGGTAGAATCAAAATTAAGTTTGAATTCTAACAATTGTTACAATTGAAAGTAGGAGGTGTTCTTTTGAAAAAGCATCAAAGTACATGTTGGTTTTATATAATTTGGCCTTTTTTTTAATGCATGACCCGATCGGGTCAACGGGTCACCGATTTTGATCGGATTTGGCCAGGTTTTGATCGGGTTTGATCGGATCGATGCATAACCGGTACAATGCTTTGACCCGGACCAATCCAATGACCGGGTCACCGGGTTCCGGGTCGACCCGGCTAGGTCGGACTGGATTTTATAACAGGGGGTGTTTGGTTCAAGTTATATTTTTATTTCCCTATGCATCTCATTTTGGTAAATTTGGATGTCCATGTTTGGCAAAGGTTTTTGAAATACTTCCCCATCTAACACATTTCCCCTGCATTTCAAGCATGTGTGTAAAATGGGGAATAAATCACTATTTGGAAAGACCACTTGGATGGTGGTATTTGCAATTAGATGGGTAAATGAAAAAAAGGACAACATGCATTGAACCAAAATACCCCTCTAATCTAAAGTGCCAAAGAAAAAATTTCGTACACTAGACCAAAAAATTCCATAAAATGCAAGAGTTAATTTTGTCATTTCAACCCACTTCCCCATCTTTATTTTATTTTCAACCAAACAAAGACTCAGAAAATTTAACTCAATTTCCCTAGTAAAACTTTGATCAACCAAACAACTTTTTTTACATTTTCCTACCAAACTCACTTTCCAACTATTTCCTTATTAATTACATTTTCCTAATATTCAAATAATTTCTCCTCAACCAAACGCCCTTATGGGTATATGTAAACCTTTAATTTCAACCAAATAATGAAAATAAGTTATTAGTAGTAATCTGTGTTCTTTTATTGATGTTCATTATATATTAACCTAAATAGTTTTTGGGATTTATACTTCTTAAGCAACATAAGAATAGCCTTCTTATGTTACACTCACATCATTTTACGTACTAATATTTTTAATTTATTTATTTATTTTTTTCCAATGGGGCCACCTAAGTATGTGTGTATTGCAAAAATTCTCATCTTATGTGAGATAAGAAGTATAAACCCCATAGTTTTTATCACCATATATAAGATTGAATGGTTTCAGATGTAATAACAAGTTGTCATATATTTAATAAGGGTCATACTTCTCTTATGTTCCATAAGAGAAGTATTATCTCATGCTCAAATAATAGATAGGAGAGAGAAAAAAGTTAAGGTGAGAGAAAAAAAATCTTGTGGGACCCATTTGAAAAATGTGAACGTATGAGATAATAATTTTTTTATGTAACATAAGAAAAGTAATTCCATTTTAATAAAATTGTCGCAATTTATAATTGTTAATATAAGGAAGTTTATTAAATGAGATGTCAGGAAAAGTTAATGATAGTATAATCTTTTTTTACAGGAGAATACTTCAAAATTTGTCTGTTATATATTATAGTTTTATAGACGCATTCAATGTTTTGTCCCCTTCGCTGGTTGTTTGGATTCTCGAGAATTAAAAATAAAAATAAAAATCAATCATTCGATTTACAAATTAAGTCTTATATCCGATGTTATTACGAGGAAGGAATATTCTTATTATCAAAATTTTCTACTACCAACTCACTACCTATCTAATCACTATTGGATCAATATTTTTTCTTTTTTCAAAAACTTTTTTAGTATTCTCTTTCTTTGATCCAATGGTGATTAGATAGGTAATAAGTTAATAGTAGAGAATTTTAATAATAAAAATATCCTCCTCTGTTATTAAAACCAACTCATTCATTAACCTGGACAAAGTACTGAGTTTTTGGTCGAACTGGCGGATAAATATATGTCATATATACATGTTGGGATAAAAACACCAAGATTGTGATAAAGCTTATTGCATTATTTAATATATGGAGTTTATTACTCTCCTAGGAAAAAATTTCTTTCTACTACACTCACAAACCAACAATGGAATCCACCAAAATAAGAAAGAGAAAAAAAAATTAAATGGGCCCCACATCATTTTTCACTCTACCGTTAAAGAATGATATCACCCTTAATATATTACCATAACATTTTTTCTCATGCATTTAACACATGAAAAAGTTAGGGAGGGAAATAAACACAAAGCAAAGGGATAGGATCCGTTTAGTATTTTTTTTTTTTTTTTTTGCAAATTACATTAAATATGATCGGTCATATACTGCATGATTAAAGTATGACCGATCATACTTAATGTAGTTTGTAAAAATTTATAAACAAAAAAATTTATAAATATAAACTGTCCCAAAATAAAATCGCCTCAAAATGCAACACATTATACTATGTAAAAAATCCCCCGTCACAAATAGTACAACTTGTGGCATTCCATATAAGAAGTTAAAGTTATTTGAATGTTCAACGCAAAGAACAGTAGCCAAGGACTTTTATCTTTTCGTTTCTTTTTAATTTTATATCAGGCTTATCTTATTATCTCTTAGCGACGTTTGGTAGAGGAGAAATTTTTTTTACCCAAGAAATAATTATTACCGAAATATAGTGAGAAATATATTTTTGCTGGAATATTACTAAAATGTGGTTGGTAGAGTAAAATTTTCCCAAAAAATTTATGATTAATTTTACTGAATGTGTGTTTGGTTGGTTATGAAATCTAGTAGGAATGTGACAACTTTAAGTTTTGAGTTTCGTCCATATGCTATCAAGTGAAATATTTGAGGTTCTATTTCCCACTCTCTATCTCTCTCTTTTTCGCTTATTAGTTTCGTTTTTGTGAAGAAAAAGAGAACAACTCAATGAAATTATGGAAAATGAGAATTGAGTTTTTTTTTTGTTTTTTATTTTTATTTTCATGCGTGCCATATTTCAGTGTGTTGAGGCAATGCAATGTTTCTTTTTTCAAACCTGCAAGTCATGTCATGATGATGCAAGCTCTTATTGCATTTGGAACTTGTAAATTCATGAGAAATATTTTGATAAGTGTGTGCAGAAACTCAGGGAGGCCGAAGGGAAACGTATAAATGAGTTGGAAGAACTTGACAACAAGGCTAATGTGCAGTTAGAGAGGCAGCTTGTTATGGCTTCGTCTTGGAGTAGAGCTTTGTTGACCTTGTGTGAAAAACTGAAGGGACTGAGTGGGATCATGAAAATTCACACCGTATAGAACGAAAATGAAGGTTAACTTTGTGAACAATTTTGTGCCTGAATTTCCACTTGCTCGGGCAAGAAAAAGTTCCATATAATCTTTGGGACTTCTCAAGTGCAGACCGTACAAAAGATTGCACACAACATGCTTTGCCAGGAAATGTTTTTGGTCTGGATTGTTCTCTAGTTTTGGATACCAAACATGGGTTTATTATTTGTCCAACTATGCTTTTCCGGGGAATGCAAATTAATCCCGGTACAAAACGCACCCTTAGGTTTTATAATGTTTCATATCTTTCTCTTGTTCGTTTGGTAGCATTTTATGGCAAAAAAATTTAAATAATATAATTTAATAAAAAAATTCGCATTTAATGCAGTTTGAGGGGTATTTTCGGATCTAATGCAGGATGTGACACCCCAATTAGGCATCATATGTGACGCCTCAATGGGGCGTCTTCTCTTTCATGAGAGACGCCGCATTGAGGCGTCACATGGGGCGTCACATGGGGCGTCACATCCTGCATTGTATAAATACCCCTTGTCCCTTTCATAATCCTCACTCATTCACTTCCTTAATCATCCCTGCGATGAAGATGACGTAGACTCAATTTAATCAATACGTAAACGTTGACATGTTAGTGAAATAAATAAAAACATACATATGACGAGTTCTGCAATTACGTCCGCATCTAGCTGTCTATGTCCTTGAGAAATGTGCTCATTCAAACAATTGTATTTTCAACCCCATCTCGTAATCTTCCAATTTTCACCAAACACCGGTTTGATCGCCCTGACGCGCCACGGGCAACCTTGATTATACGCACAACATTTCATGGTCAACTTTGCAGGCGTGCTCTCAATTACGATTGCTTCTTGATGCTCCCTAATGAGTGGTGCTTAAGTGCCATTTGGACATCCTTTTTTGTTGCAAATTCTTGATTGACAAATAACGCATCACCCAGTTGCCACGGACCTTGAATTGAACCCGATCCTGAAACCGTACCATCAGTGCATGATTCTTGTTCGCTCCGATAACTCTAATCAATGTAAGAATAATGCGGAATTCCTTCCCAAAAAGGAATAACAGCTTCGTCACCTGCTAATGCGAATTATAACTTTTTAAAACAAACTTCTAAATTCAGGTATTAAAGCAATATTCTATTCAGCTATTTATAATTTATTTCAATTACCTTCATGGGGAATACCTAACGGGGCAGACGCAGCGTCATTCAACTGCGGCATTTGCGCGGCGACTGGTTGATGGAATATTGGGATTTGAGACGCAGCCATTTCACGAGGTTCATCTCCTTATGAAGCACTAGCATCATCCGCCAAAAGACGTTCTTCCATTGCCATATTTTCATCGTCGTCTTCGTCATGCATTACCCAAGTCGGATCATTTTCATCTCCCTCAGAAAAGTTACCAACTGAAGACGCATGAGCGGCAGGCGAAGCTGGAAGACGGGGAGAATTTAAATCAACTGACCTCACCGGTAAGGGAAAATTCTCGGTTGCAGCGATGTCGACATACAACTCCAGAAAATCTATCCTTGATTGCTTGAAAAATTCTTCCATTGTCATCTCCACGTCTTCATCGTCAACAACTTTCAAACTAATGTATCTATCACCTTGCCATACCCTTGTCGTGATCTGAGTGATACATTGGTTGTCTTGAAGACTTAACTTCTGCCGAATTCTCTCATGCAGTTCGCCAATGCTTGCGTTGCGTTGGATACGTGTCGGCCTTTTTTCACCTTCAAATATGACACCTCGTCGACCTTCAACCATCCTACCATTGTAATATAACACAACACGAACAGAACCGGAATTTGAGCTCATATTTAAATAGAATAACAAATAAAATTCAAATACAAAATTAAAGATAAAGGAATTTGGGTGAAGAAGAGTGAGAGAAGAGGTGTGAATTGAATGGAGGGGGTGGGGGAATAAATAGAATGCAGGATGTGACGCCTCAATGGGGCGTCTCCCATGAAGGGGAAGACGCCCCATTGAGGCATCACATGCGTCACATCCTACATTAGATCCGAAAATACCCCCCAAACTGCATTAAATGCGAATTTTTTTATTAAATTACATTATTTAAATTTTTTTGCCAGCATTTTATTTATGGGTTAATATTTTCTCATGTTATTTGAGAAAAATACTTTTCTCCTATATACACAAATCAAAGATAAAGCCCATTTTATACTTTTTCTCTCTTCTCTGTTTTTTCTCATCTCTCCTCTATTTTGTGATTAAATTTCTCTAATATAATATGAGAAAAGATTAACCCTTTATTTATTTTATGTTATCAGGACTTATTAGTATATGACCACAATATTGAATCTTCTATTATATGAAATGAGCTACCTCAGTTTGGGTTCGCCCCTCTTCTGTTTTCTAATATAAAACTAAAACTGAGATCTATATTCTAAAAATAAGCTATTTTCCATAATGGGGTTCATCCATTGGAATACAATCTTATTCTGTTTAAGGTTAAAATAGTCCTCCTTTAGGAGACAATTTTTTACACACCTCAATATATAGGTCTAGCTGCTTTTTGTAACATTTCCTATAACTGGTTAGTATAAATCATATTATATTAATTCTTAAATCTTATTTTAAATAAGAGAACGAAAATTATGATGAAATTATAAAGCAGCGGATATAAAATAAAGCATATAATAAAATATTCTTAAAATTTAACTATACACATGACTGAGTCAAATACATTAATTTCTTATTTCTAAATTATTTTACATCAAGTAGGAATTTTAATCATAATCTTTAATCATGATACATCATCCTACTCCAATGATACATGTATTGGCTTGTTTATTCTCTAGAAATGTTAACATAAAAATAAACAAACATGACATAAAATCTCAGTAATATTCGAATTTTCAAACCATAACCAATTCAATGATTTTAGTGAAAAATATCATTCTTCAAAGAAAATTTATAAGGATAAAATAATTACCGAAACAATCACTGAAATAAATTGTGTAAAATTTAACTAAAGTTATTAGTGCCCAAATTCTATGGGTCTCTGAATATTAAAGATTCTGCAACACGGAGCTCAAGTCATTATAAGGCGTTCCTTATCTTATAACCATCCTGATCTCCTTGTAAGCAATAACAACCCTCATTATCAAAATAAGTGACAGTAAATTAATAAAGTGTTTAATGGAATTAAACACGTATTTAAGGAAACAGTGAGCGATAAATTATGTAAATTACATGATAATTAAGTGAAGGATACAGTTCATGCCAGACAAGTCAAATACGATGTTAATGGAATTAATATAAAAGATTTGGGGTCAAAGCATAATTATGCTAAAGTTTAGGGACTAATTTGCAAATACGTAAAACATAGTCTAAACATGCCGTATATATATGGAAAAATAATTTTTTATAAATATATTGCATTTCTTGTGTTTTTGGGGTAAAAGTTTAGGTTTTAAAATATCTTGTATATTTAATTAATACTTTATATTTATTTTTACCTTTGTATGGTTATGATTTTCCATATTTAATGCTTTCCATTAAATATGGGGAATCATAACCGTACAAAGATGGAAATAAATATAACTATTGGTTCAACATAATCGATCTAACAGTGAAATTGATTAATAGTAACCTTAATTGGTTGTTACAATATTCTACTCTTTCTTTTAAACCTAAAAAATACATGCTTTTGAGATGTAGGAGAAATATATATATATATATATATATATATATATATATATATATATATATATATATATATGGGTCATGATCATTTTACACCAGTGTAAGTTACACTCTTAATCTTATCCGTTGATTCCACTTATATCTAAGGGCTTTAATTTTTTAGTAATGTGAGCCATTGGATACAAGTGAATCAATGGTCAAGATGGAGGGTAAGACTTCTAACTCTTACACCGGTGTAAGAATATCCTGCCCATATATATATATATATATATATATATATATATATATATATATATATATATATATATATATATATATGTATATATATATATATATATATATATATATATATATATATATATATATATATATATATACATATATATATATATATATATATATATATATATATATATATATATATATATATATATATATATATATATATATGGGGGTCGAGATTCTCCTCGAATCTAATAATTTAACTTATTGAGTGATACTTTTTAATTAATTATTAATTCATATAAAATCATAAATTATAATCATAAATTGGCGAAAATCAATCATTGATATTTAATTTCCAGCTTTAACAACTAAGTTTGGATTGTCATATAGTAGTTTGTAAAGTCAAAAAAGAATCATGCCAAAAAACCGCTTAAGCAAAAACTGAAAAATGTTAGGGGTTTGTTTCAGTATGAGTCCATATAAAATTAGAAATTGCTCTTAGGTTCTCCCATTCCACCGCTTAACAGCAAGGTTCGATGACTAAGCAGAGAAACATATGTAAATCAGTTAAAATGACTAATATTCACTAATAACCTTATCTCAATGGGATAAAACAATAATCATTTTTAGTTCTGTCTGTTCTTATCTTCTCAAATGTCATTCCATATGATTATTGTTGAGTATGAAATGATTAGCTGACGATCCGAGGTGCTTCGATTATTCCTAAAGGGGATTTACCGTAATCCTATTTCAAATAATGAAGACAAAATTCATTTTAAGGATAGAGTTCTCTTCATGTTTCAATCGTAGTTGATTTCTATATCCATTTTCTTTTATAATATTCTTCGATATTGTGGAAGACTTTCTCTACCAAAAAAAAAAAAACGCAGCTTTTCCATGTTTGTCAATGGATTTTTTGTTTTTTTTGTGTTAGTTCACATTGAAAGATATACAAATTAGTCAAAAATTACAAGCGTCCATTCGCAAATAATGCAGTTGTTTTTCGCGCAGAAAAGCTACTTTAACTAATAGTTGATTGTCCATCATCAATTTGTATTCCCATATAGAATCATTTGAAACAAAACTTTTCAGAAAAGCAATCCCTTCATCTACGAATAACTCCATTATCATTTTGAGCACTGCATTACAGCCACATTCTGATAGGGATCTTTTGACTCCAGAGTAAGACTTAAAAGTCTTACTCCTCACCCCAGTCATTGATTTACGTTCATCTAACGGTTATTATTTAATAATTTATAACAATTAATTAATTATTAATTTTAAATAAATGATAACCGTTAGATTAACGGAAATCAACGGCTAAGATGTGGAATAAGATTTTTAAATCTTACTCAAGAGTCAAACGATCCCTCCCTTATTTATATATATATATATATATATATATATATATATATATATATATATATATATATATATATATGAGTAAACATTTCTACAGCAACTTTAGATAAGCTTATTTACGACTGTTATTTTTAACTATGTTCTCCCGGGAGAACATAGTTATAACGTTAAAGTTGTTTTTTTTCTCTCCCCTCATTTACTTTTCAGAACTTTTTTGCTGATGTGGAGAGAGAGAAAATAACAACTTTAACGTTATAACTATGTTCTCCCGAGAGAACATAGTTAAAAATGGCAGCTGTAGATAAGCTTATCTAAAGTTGCTGTAAAAATATTTTTGCCATATATATATATAGGGTTCACTTTTTCTGCAGTTATTGCAGATAAGTTATCTCCACTTGTATCCAATTGCTCATATTACTAAAAATTTTGAGCCCTTAGATATGAGTGGGATCAACGGACAAGATTGAGAATGTAACTTACACTGGTATAAAATGATCCTGACGCAATATATATATATATATATATATATATATATATATATATATATATATATATGGGTTTAGTAAGTGTATAGTGACTGGATACAAAATTTGGTCCAGTGCACTAAGTTCTCACACCAGAACACAGTCATAGTAAATATTATAACTATATTCTCCCGAGAGAACACCACTAAAAAACCATTATAATATTTAGTGCACTAAGTTCTCGTGGGAGAACTTAGTGCACTCGACCGTCCAGTGAATTTTCATATATATATATATATATATATATATATATATATATATATATATATATATATTAGGCATGATCCTTTGATACCGGTGTCAGATTTTGAAACTTGACACCAAATCCTAACCGTTAATTTCCGTCAATCAATAGTTAGGATTTGGTATAAGAATAATTGGTCTTATACCAAATCTTAATAGTTAATTTTCGTGTATCTAATTGTAGAAATTTATTGAGAATAATTAATTAATGAGTGAGATCCAATAAATTTTAACTATTAGATGCACGAAAATCAACGTTTAAGATTTATGTAAAACTTATTATTCTTACACCGGTATAAGATGATTCTGCCCCAATATACGTATGTTATTCTACCTACCTCATTTTTATGCCTATCTTACCTACCACTATCGAATATCGTTAGGTCAGAATCTCAAGAGGGAAAAATGAAAAATATTAGTTGAGATTCTGCTTTAACGTGTTGGAAATTACTAGGTAAGGTAGACTATATATATATATATATATATATATATATATATATATATATATATATATATATATATAGGGAGAGGTTATACTTACAACTTATTTTCCTTTACATCCTCTTACAACAAATATCTTAACCGTTGATTTTCGTTAATCAACGGTCAAGATTTTCGCCAATAAAATTTATTAAATAATTATTAATTCACAATAAATCTTAACTGTTGATTGGTGGAAATCAACGGTTAAGATATTGGTTGAAAGATGTTGTAAAGGAAAATAGGTTGTAAGTGTATAACTTTCCCCATATATATATATATATATATATATATATATATATATATATATATATATATATATATATATATATGGGATAAACATTTCTACAGTCATTTTAGATAAAGTTATCTACAGCTACCCCAAAAACTACGTCGTTTTGATTAATGAAGGGTGTTTCTGTAATTTTAAGTGAATTAATGAAGGGTGTTTAGGTAAAATGCAAATGATGAAAAATAAACAAAATTACAGAAACACCCTTTATTAATTCACTTAAAATTACAGAAATACTCTTCATTAATCAAAATGACGTAGTTTTAGGGGTAGCTGTAGATAACCTTATCTAAAGTGGCCGTAGAAATGTTTATCTCTCTTTATATATATAAGGTAGGATTATTTGACACTAGCATTAAATTTCAAATTTGACACATCATCTGACAACCGTTAGATCATAAAAGATCAATGGTGTCACATGCTTGCA
The DNA here is from genome assembly GCA_032173675.1 of Gastrolobium villosum. Taxonomy (NCBI): domain Eukaryota; kingdom Viridiplantae; phylum Streptophyta; class Magnoliopsida; order Fabales; family Fabaceae; genus Gastrolobium; species Gastrolobium villosum. Next base: position 20,438 of record JAVKPL010012647.1, read on the forward strand.
AATCAGAGTCGTTGATCTTTTTTATCTAACGGTTGACAGATGAGGTGTCAAAGGATCTACCTCACACACATATATAAATACGTTGTTTTGGGTTTAGAAAATAAAATATAGAATATTTTAATAAAAAATTTAGTACAAGGGAAAAGTAAAATTTTCAAAATATCTTATATCCTTTTTTTTAGACCTCAAAGCAACATGACTTTGGGATTGTAGGAGATAATTTTATTTTTTTTATTATTATTTTTTTGCAAACATAAACAATTTTTGATATATAGCTAAAAAACAAAATGATTTTTTTTACTCCCAAAATACATAAGAATTTCTCACAAACACAACAACAGCAACAAAAACCATAATAATAATGATAATAATTATTATTGGGAAAAAAATTTCCGATGTTACTTTAGACAACTTTGTCTATTGTTCATCGAAACGACGTCGTTTTGGGGTTGAAAAATTAAAAAATTAGAATGATAAAGACCATTATAACCCTGAAATAAATTAAAATTACAAAAATACCATGATTTCCGTCCCAAAACGACATCGTTTCGATGAACTTTAGATAAAGTTATCTAAAGTAACTTTAGAAAAAACAAACCCATTATTATTAATCAAACTTCACTATTTTTGTCCATTTTGTTTTATACTTAACTCATTTTTTTTTTTTTCCTAGTAAGTAACTGAAAAATGACTTTTTGCACACAAAATTTTGCACCAATTTTTTTTTTTTTTCTGAAAATGAAGCGATCATTCGTTCACATATATATGGATTGATTATGATGAGCTAACTTCACATTCCAATCCAATAAACGACAGACATAATTTGTCTGGCTCAAGCAAAAATTATCAGAAGCCAATTTTTTGTTTTCTAGAAGGCAATTCAGCAGGTACTTTTGACAACATTACCAAGGGACCACGATGCCTTCTATGACTAAACCAATTGGATAGGTAATGGATCTTGCACCGAAAAGCCAAAAACAATAGCACGTTGACTAGTTGACTCTGGCAAAGCATGCCCCACGTGGACTAGTGCTGTGTTGGAGAGAAATCTGAGTACAAATCTAAAGTTAAAGTTCACGTAAATACCCCAAACCACCGTATATAATTTGGGTTTTATAAGAGTTATGTTGTAGGAAAAGTGATTGTGTTATGTTATAGAGATTCGTTTTGCGTGCCAGAGTTTTTTTTTGTTGCGGGCCCCATAAAATGGTGTGAGTGTAGGAAAATTTTTGTGATCATGTTAAATGATAGATGATAAACCCATATAACTTAAATATAACTTAAAGATGCCATTGCTGTTGCAACCCAAGGGCCCCAACTGAATGAAGACAACCTCATACGCATTAAGGTTGTGTTTGGTTGAGGGGATTTTCAAACTTTCCTATGCAAATGAAGGAAGGAATCCAGAAATCACTTGTTTGGTTGAACAGATTCAGTCTAAATACCCAGCTATCCTATTTGCATTGCATTTTCCATTTGCACGTCGAATGGTAGGTTTTGTCACTGTTGATAAAGATTTTTTGGAGGTGGTTTTTATGTGAAAATCGGCTAAATGAATGTGTAGAGAAATTGTTGGAGACCATTATACCCTCTCAAAAAGGATATTTTCTTCTTGTGTGGTCAGCAGCTAGGTGAGAGTAGACCATTGCATTTCTTCTTGCAGACTTTGTTTTCCTTGTGTGGGTTGAAGACGGTGACCGGATCGTAGGAAAAATATAAAGGAACCTTCTTCACTCACACAAAAACACGCGCACCCAGATGGGAAAAGTTGAACAAAATTGAAAAACATGTTCAAGATTTAGATACCCAATTGGAAAAAGTTAACAAATTGAAAAACTTCAAGCGAAAAAAACCACAGTACCTTTGATTTGGCGTTTGTGCTCTGTTTATGTTCTGCTCCTCGATATACAAACGTTGAGCTGAAGAAAACGACGTCGCAGAAGTGTGATAGGTTTAGGTTGAGAGACTAGTTCATTCTGATTCAAAATAATTTGAAGACAGGGTTATTTTCGTAACTTCCGACTTTCTTTCCCATCTATATTTTACTTACATCGAAACATAGACATTATAAATTCACTTAATTTTCCCGGTAAAATTTTTTCCAACCAAACAACTTTTTTTACATTTTCCTACCTAACTCACTTTCCAACCATTTCCCTATCAATTACATTTCCCTAGTATTCAAAAAATTTCTCCTCAACCAAACGCCTCCAAGAAAAAACCCACCTATTTTGCTAGACTATTACTAATGTGCAGAGAGCCCATTAAATAACAAACGCTCTTATTTTAATGTTATTAATTCCTTCTAGCTATGAAAATAGGAAACTACTGTAACACAAAAGATATATAGCCGATGAGGGGCGTGAGGAATATTTAAGAAAATGTTGGACAAACTCTCTCTCCTCTCTTGTCACGCTTTTCTCTCCTTTATCCCCTCTATCTTCCTAACTGACTGTCAATCTGGTTTATGGTCCTTACAATTGGTGCCTTCATTGATCGTCATCCTTTCTGCTGATGGTGAAGAACACTAGAATGAGGGATATGCAGCAATGTTTAGACACCTTGGAACAACAATTCCGGGCGGCTGAATTAGCTAGAGAGCAACAGTACCTGGGTCTGCAAGAATCTCACTCCAGTTTACAGGAATCACAATAGCAAATGCAAGCATGTCAAGATCACCTTCATCAAGATCTTACACGTTTGATTGAGCTCCAACAATCCTCTCCGGGTAGTGCACACGTAAACCACGGGATCTTAGGGCCTGGACCAACAGGCAGCACCTTATCTGGCCTTGACACAACCAAATCTCGCCAAATGAAGCTGGAGTTTCTCAAATTTTCCTCAGGAGACCCAACCACATGGATCATAGCTGCTGAACGGTATTTTACCTTTTATCAGGTTCCTCTTCCTGATCATGTCAATTTGACTGCATTTCATTTAAATGATCCTGCAGATAGCTGGTTTTAGGGTTCTAATCAGAATGGGTTGATGACTGATTGGAGAACCTTCTGTACGGCCCTACAACGCCGTTTTGGTCCTTCAAAATTTGAGGATAATGCTGGATCCCTATTTAAAATTCAATAATCAGGATCGGTTTTAGACTATCAATCAACATTTTAGAAGCTTATCAGCAAAGTCCCTGGTTTGTCAGCTACTCTTCTACGTAACATTTTTATATCAGGACTGAAACCACATATTCGTCATCCTATACTCACCCAAAGACCCCATGATTATCCTGAGGCCTATTCCTTGGTCAAAATATACAAAGATAAAACAAATGATCACAGACCAAACCGTTCTTGGCCCATATCCACTAAACCACTCTTTTCCTCCCTAATTGCCACTACACCTAACCTACCAACATAACAACACCCATTTCACAAAATCACCCAATCCCAGCCATACCTATTCGACGCTTATCCCCAGCTGAAATATAACTGAAAAGATAAAAAAAATCTGTGTCAAAATTGTGACGAAAAGTACTCTTTCGGTCACAAGTGAAAAATTTGTGTTAAAAAATTTTTATTTCATGGAAATTTATCGTCAATATACTGGTCATTTTCTATGCTCACAGTTGCTACTTAATCAACCGTACCCCAAGCAGAATTCTTAATTATTACTCACCGTTATCAATTCTTCTTGGTAGGCTTGCTGGATTATCCCACCTAATAGTTTTTGGATGCACATGTTATGTCCATTTACATTCAGGAAACAAGTTAGAACCCAGATCAAAAAAGTGTGTGCTCTTGGGGTATTCTTCTATCGAAAAGGGTTATAAATGCTACGATCCTTTTACTGGAAAACTTTTTGTAAGAACCTCCACCGCTAATTAAGATAATTAATGAATTAATTGTGATAATTAGGAAATAATTCCATAGTTGACCCTAATAATTATTATGAGGCTTTAATAATTATATTTAGTGGGTAAGAATGATGAAAGTCGCTTTTCGGAAGAAAAGTGCAGATACCGGTTCTGCTAGTCGGTATTAATGCGTACCGAAAAAGTATCCCGGAAAATTATTATAAGTGCATGATAATTACTAGAATAATATGTAGGACTTGTAAAACGAGTTTCAAGTCAAAATAATGAAATCTGATGCCAGAACTGATACTGGCTATGGAAAAGCGCGTACCGAAAAGGTGCTCAGAAAAATAATATAAAAATTTGATAATTCTTGTAAAATCGAGTAGGTTAAGATTCCAAAGTTTGGGATTAAAATGCTAAGTGTAGCAATTAAAGCTAATACTGTGTGTTTTAATGTTTTGGCTATAAATAGGCCATTTAAGGCACAAAACCCTAGGTGGCTGTTATTCTCTACGTAGAGGGTGGCTGCTCAGTTTTCTTAAACACTATTTCATGGCTTCTCCAAGTTTTGAGCTTTGAGGCCATTTCTTTTACCATTTCTTCTCCTAAACACTTGTGGTGAGTGAGAGTGAGCATTGGGAGGGTGTTGGTGGCCTTGCTTCTGAGTGTTGGGGCTGTGTTGGGGTTGCTAAAGGGGCTGAGTTGGTGGTTTGTAGTGTTGGGGCCTTCTTCTTGGCTTGTGAGCTTCAAAGTGTCAACCTTTGTGTAGAAAGGACCCACCTTGTTGTGCATTTTCGTGCACCCTTACAAGTCTGAACCTTGGAGTTGGTTGTGAGCTCCAAGAGCACCTCCACTTTCTGTTTCAAGCCTTTGGTGAGTTGTACCAACCTTGATCATGTGTTTTAATGGGTTAAAGGTGTCATCTTTGCATGTAAATGGGTTAAGTAAGTAACCAACTGATATGTTAACCTAAGAGGGTATAAAAATGCATGCTTTAACGTGTTGAAGTGTTAAAAATGGAACCTTGGAAGGATATCTTCGCGAAATGCAGAAACTGCATTCTGTCGCGAAATATCCGGATATTTCGAGTGAGATATTCGGATATTGAATATCCTGATATTTTGAGGGCGATATCCTGATATGGGATATCCTGATATTCGAGTGAGATATCCGGATATTGGATATCCTGATATTTCGAGTGAGATATCCGGATATTGGATATCCTGATATTCTGAGGGAGATATCCGGATATTGGATATCCTGATATTTCGAGTGAGATATCCGGATATTGGATATCCTGATATTCTGAGGGAGATATCCGGATATGGGATATCCTGATATTTCGAGTGCGATATCCTGATATGGGATATCCTGATATTTCTAGTACGATATCCTGATACGGGATATCCTGATATTTCCAATGAGATATCCGGATATTCTGGGATTTCGAAGAACAGTAGCTTTACTGTGCATATAGTAAGCAATTGGGGGTTTGTGGACCCTAGATTAAGGAAGTTGGGCTTCTGTAATTCATGAACTAAGTCAGAATCAAGCGATTAAGGGTTTATGGCTTGTATGGAGCCTTAAGACGTAAAACGTAAAGGAAAGGCGTTGTCTTTAAGTTGTACGCTTGAGATGCATGATTATTGATATAGTATTGGTCCATAACAGATTGTGATTCTGCGGTGTTTGGACTTTGAGCTGTGGACTCTTGGCTTTGGGTGTTAGCTTGCAAGGTAAGCTTTCGTGTCCTCGGTTTAGCCATGTTGTGGTTCCACCATGTTCCATGGGGATATGGTATATGCATGTTGTGTTACATGCTTCTGAAAATATGAAATTTTGATTGAACTTTACATGTAATGGCTTTTAATATGCATGTGTTGTTCCATCTGGACGGTAAGCCTGAGTATGTGGCGTCATACAATACGGTGATCCGGGGTGGATGCAAGTGGCGTCTTGCACTATATGTAGGAGATAGACGTATTCCTGCATTTCTCTGGCCAGTAGAATAGTATTGACACACATGACATAATTATCTGCTGCATTGCATTGTTTTAGAACCGATGATGATGAACTGCTTTTAAACTTATATTGCACATGTTAGTGAGCTTGGGATGGAAGATCCTTGAGGACCCCTTGTCTTGCTGAGATTTCTTGTTTAGAGATCTCACCCCACGTTTGGGGAATGCTTATTTCAGGTTCAGGTAGTATGGGGGCTGATGTCTCTGGTGGCAAGAGGCCAGAGCATGACTGATGATTATTGTTATGACTGCTTGTTGATAGCATGACTGGATTGGATGCTGTTTATGTTTTCTGCACCTTTATTATTATGCTTTTGATGTTGAGACTGATGTTGGGCTTGTTGCCTTAGTTGTGTGAGCATGGGGTTTGTCCATGTCACTTTATGTTAGCACTTTGAGCTGAGTTGTATAAACTGTTAGTTGGTCCGGTCTACGTGTTGTAGTTCCGTGACTAGAGACTTATGCTTATGATATTTATTTAGTGAGGTATTTCAGTTAGTTGTTTTATTGCAATTACATACAGGCAATGTTTTTATTAACTGTTAATAAGCAAGTTGGTAATGATAATGCATCATAATTGAAAAGAAAAAGATATTCCGCATTTTTAATTAAGCGCAGCTTAATACGATAGTATGATAACATTACCGGATATATATACGGGGTGTTACACTTTTCATCTCAAGGGATGTCTTATTTGATGAAGAAACTCTATTTTTCAACCACAAGGGTAAAAATCAGGGGGAGAATACATTACTTGATTTTTACCCACCGTTGCCCATTATTGAACCAGAACCTACCTTCTATATTCCTGAATCCGAGGTGCCAAAACCCAATTTACCTGCCTACCATCAACAAGCTAAACTCGAAGCACCACCTGTACAGCAGCTCCGTAGATCTAATAGAGTAACCAAACCTCCAAGTAAATTCAAAGATTTTGTATCTACCACAACTACTTATCCCATCCAAGATCATGTCTGCTATAACAATGTTTCATTGAACCATAGAGCATTCCTTGTTGCCATTGATGAGATTTTTGAACCAAGCACCTATGAAGATGCTAGGAGAATTCCTGAATGGAAGAACGCAATGAGCGAAGAAATAGCTACCCTTTAAAAGAACTAGACTTGGGAAATTGTCACTTTCCTATAGGCAAACACATTGTTGGCTGCAAGTGGATCTATAAGATTAAATATAAAAGTGATGGCAGTATTGAAAGACATAAAGCTCTCCTAGTAGCAAAGGGATACACACAAACTCATGGAGTTGGATATAATGAAACATTTGCTCCGGTAGCTAAAATGAATACTGTGAGAGTCTTAATGTCAGTAGCTACAAACCTCAACTGACCTTTGTTCCAGATGGATGTCAAAAATGCTTTTTTGCATGGTGAACTTGAAGAAGAAATGTACATGGATCTTCCACCCAGTCCGTCAATGCTTTTTCACTCTGGAAAAGTATGTAAGCTTAAAAAGGCAATTTATGGCTTAAGACAATCACCTCGAGCATGGTATGAAAAATTAAGTACAGCACTAATGGCATTCGAATTTAGCAAAAGTAATTCCGATTATTCTCTATTTATCAAACACCACTCGAGTTTCCCCACAGCTGCATTAATCTAAGTTTATGATATTCTCATCTCAAGAAGTGATCCTAAGGAGATAGAGAAGCTGAAGCAATTTCTTAGCAGAGAATTTGATATCAAAGACTTAGGGCCTCTAAAGTACTTCTTAGGCATTGAAGTGGCAACCTCTAACAAAGGATTGCTCATATCACAAAGAAAATATGTCTTGGACTTACTGAAGGAAACCAGAAAATTAGCAGTGAAACCTACATATACTCCAATGGAGTACAACAGTAAATCTGAAGGAGACCCCTCTTTGTTACCAAATCCTCGAAAATTCCAAAGATTGGTGGGAAAACTAATATACCTTACCATTACTAGGCCTGAAATCTCATACACCGTGAGCTACATCAGCCAATTTCTACATGCTCCCACAGTGGGTCATATGAATATAATTGACAGACTCCTCAGATACTTGAAGTAATGTCCAAGAAAAGGGATATGGATGAAGAAAAATGGTCACATAAACTTAGTTGTTATGCAGATGCCGATTGGGCAGGAAATCCGATGGAACGAAGATCAACTACAGCTTCATGCACCTTTGTAGGCGGAAATCTTGTCACTTGGAAAAGTAAGAAACAAAGTGTTGTTGCAAAATCTAGTTCTGAGGCAGAATACAGAGCCATGGCTTCCGCAACTAGTGAAATAATTTGGCTGTGAGGACTTATACAAGACCTGACTAATGAAGCACCAAAAACTCTACGATACTACATTGTAACAATCAGGCTGCTATCCACATTGCTTCAAACCCGGTATTTCATGAAAGAACCAAATACATTGAAGTATATTGCCACTTTGTAAGAGAAAAAAGTTCAAAAAGGGATCATTTGTACTCCCTACACTCGGAGTGAAAACCAACTTACTGATATATTCACCAAAACTTTGTTAAAGCACACCTTTTAGAACATAGCTGCCAAGTTGAATCTAGTTGACATTTTTGCTGCAACTTGGAGGGGGAGTGTTGAAAGTAGAGAAATTTGTCGAGAAAAATATGGGAATACAGTAGATTAGGCTTATCTTAATTTAATAGATAATAACGATTGGGCTCATCTCAATTTTAAATTCAAATTAATGTTGTTACTTATCTCATTGTATCAGCTTTTATTTAAAGCCAATGGAACCTCCCTAACAAAAACATAGAAAGTAGGGGGAGATATTTAGAGGTGTAGGTCAGATTTGGCTGAACCTCTTTAAGATTCTGTGTCAAAATTATGCTTGCTTTATTTGCCCTTCTATTTTCTCAATGCCTCTTACCCAACTGCTTAAAAAGATCTCCTATGTAAATTGTGTTACACATTTGCTTTACTTTCAACTTGTAAGTACATGTAAATTTAAATGTTCTACCATTAATTGACATCTTACATGTGTTTTTCTTTACAAGAAAAAAAATGTTCTCTTTGACCAAAAAAAAAAATGTTCTGCTTTTTACATAACTTTATACGGGTACTCACTGCCCTGTAGACTACGTGTCTAATTCGAAAACTGACCTTTCTAATTGACATTAACGGTGAATATAAATATTAAGGATTTTGGCTTTAAGAGAGAATTCCATTCTCTACTGTGGTTATTTTAATCCAAATGATCACCCTGCCAAAATGCGGTCAACGTTAAAGGCTTAAAACAATTATTATTCATGGCTAGCGCAAAACTTACCGAGTCCTGCCACGCTAGCAGTAAAATGTTGGACCTCTTCTACGCTATTACATCTGATCGAAGGACACTTTGAAGTCTTGTCCGTTTCTTTATTTTGTAATATCTTTACCAACATGGAATAAAAAATTGCTAACACTTAAATTCTTTGCTATGATTCTGTCGATCAGGACTCTCCGCCAGTTATATCATTGTCACCCTTGGAGATATTGAGAGAATGACTACTTTTGGAAATTTTCATGATATGATTAAAAGCGACAAATGTTTGCACACACACAAACAAACGGCAACAAAGTAAAGCCCACCATATTTGTCCAAAAGTTAAAACAAAATCTAGATAATGTTGGGTGTGGAGACAAAAGTCCATCTCGATTGAAGCTACTATTTTTCACCCATATTCTTACGCGGGTTTTCATTGTTTTGTTTTTGAAAATTGGCTTGGAGGAGGTCGCATTCCAAACTCCGGCCAAACTCTGGGTTGGTGATAAGTTTTCATTTTGTAATTAAGATAAATTTAGCAACTTATATATAATAAATTCTCAATAGAAGCTTTGAAAATTTTTCTTATCTTGAGTTGTTTTCAAAGCAAATTATAAGTAAATGGGAATGAATCCACTTACCACAAAAAAGTTAACAACTCTTATGACCAATTTGATCACCGTTGATTTCCGTCAATCTAACGGTTATAAATTAATAACATTTATTGTGTCACATTTGTTAATTCCCAATATATTATAACCGTTAAATTGATGGAAATCAACGGTGATTAAATTGGTTGTAAGAGTTGTAAACTTTTTTTGTGGTAAGTGGATCCTCCCCTAAATTAATATTTTGCACTCTTAGGAAGAAGTTGTTCCCTCAAAATGAATTCAAACACAAACCATAATATATACATCCAATCTACCCAAAAAAAGAATATAATATATACATCCATTTTGGCATAACAAATAAAAATTATACCGATCGGAGTTTGCATAAAATAACTTGTCGATATTTCTTTAAAATCATTCCACTAAATATAACATGCATCATATTAGGCTATTTCACCCTTTTATCCTTCATTAGTTAATTAATAATCATTTGCCCCTTATTCAAAACTATCTATCAATCTGCCCCTCTTTAATTGATTAACTTGAAGATTTAATCGATTGAATGGTTAAAACTGGCAAAAATGGTTGACTTGAAGATTTAATCGATTAAATCTTCAAGTTAATCGATTAAATCTTCGAACAGGCAACAAAGATCAAATTCCCTCCATAAACAAAAGCAGTTATCAAGGCGAAGTGATCCATTTCTACCTCTCACATGAAAGCTTTGCTTATTACATGAAAAACGGCGCGAAGTGATCCTATTGTCTACCTCGGAATGATGATAGCGAGCAAAGAACCATTCTCGTCTTGCATATTCATCATAACAATACTTAGCAGAATCTTCAATCAGTTTTTCGTGTATTGGAGGTTATTTGAGTTGAATTTAATGTAATAGTAGTTGACTGCGTTTTGTATTTAATAGGACTCAATCAGCTTTTATTAAATAAAAATCGCAATTAACTCCTATTACATTAAATTCAAAATTCAAAATTCAAATAAACTCCAATACCATGTTTGTCTCATTCAATCAATGCCTTCACGCTCATTTGGGATATTTAATCGATTAAATAGAAGTTTTAATCGATTAAATCAATTAAGATGGATATTTAATCGATTAAGAGGGATATTTAATCGATTAAATCTCCAAGTCAACCATTTTTTTCAGTTTTGACCATTTAATCGATTAAATCTTCAAGTTAATCGATTAAAGGGGGCTGATTGGTAGATAGTTGTGGATAAGGGACAAAATGATTATTAATTAATTAATGAAGGACAAAAGGGTCAAAAAGCCCATCATATTGTCATATGACAGACATGTGTCATGTTTGTGAGGCCCATATAGTTAAAAGTGGTCAACTTTAGTCAAAGTATACTACTAGAAAATATTTGTATAGTGACGGAATTGTTATGGAAATTCCGTCACTAATTTCATCGTCACTACTACTTTCCGTCACAAATTCCCTCACCAAGTATTTTGCGCGGGCAGTTGTGACGGAAAATAATAGTGACAATTTAATTAGCGACGGAATTTCCATAACAATTCCGTCACTATACAATTTTTTTCTAGTAGTTGTAGGGTAGATTGATAAATTGTTTTAAAAATAAGATAAATTGATAAATAATTTTGAAAATAAGGATAAATTCATCAATCGGCTTATTTTTTTGTAAGATATGCCAAAAATTCAAGAAACTCCTAGATTTAGAATCTAACGTCAGTGGAATCGAGAGATTTTGAACTCGTATAATATATAATGTAAATTGATCATAACCCCGAGCTCTGAAAAAGAAAATAACTATAACAATGGAAATTAAAGTAATTCCAGCTCAAATGTTTATATAAAGAAAGTATTATACGTTCTTCAAAAATAGAGTTTCTCATATTGCAAGAGACAATTTATTTCATGCAATATATAAAAATATATATAGGGGACACTTATTTTTTGTCTTTCTTTTCTTCTTGGTAAGTTTTATGCACTTTTGTGTTTATTGCATGAGACAATTTATTTCATGTAACATAAGAAACTATATCCCCATATTCTTCACGCGAAACTAGAAGAAGTGAAAAGACCAAAAGAAAGAGCTCCTTTGGTCATGACTTTATATCCTCGATCACAAGCAATCGTTTTTCTAGCCTAGGATATTGGTGAGAATTCAATTATGAATAGTGAAGTTTTATATTAGATAGAATTCAGTAGCCCCCGTCTTTGTAATTTATAGTTTATGTTTTTTTTTTATTCCCTCTGTTTTCTAACTAAATAAAAAAATGCACAAAGTGAAGACCATATAAATAAAAGAATCCATAAATCTAACGTCTTAAGAATTTAAATTGAGATGTGGCGTTAGAGCCCGACTTATTGTAGTGGCACTACAAAAAACACGGTGTACTGCGACATCCAATTAACCACATTTATTAGCATGATGGTAAAAGTACAAATATACCCCCATTTACAACATTATATTTAGATGTGGCTAATTTTTTTTAATTCTTTTATTTCCCTTCCCGTAAAGGTTTTTCTCTATTCGTTTCCTATGCATAGGAAAGCATTCTAGTCGTATGAAAAAAAACCCCTGTTTTTTTTTAAATCTTTGAATCGTTGAAGCAATTTTGGAAGAATGTTCAACAAAATCTTTGAAACTCACTTTCTTCTTTAAGCTTGAGCGTCAGATCTTGAATATATTATTTGTTCAAGCAAGCTATTACATCGTCAATTTTCTTCTAGATTCCACCAAATGTGAAGCTTTCAGTGCCAAGGTGACTCTTAATCTTTTCGATCTATGCACGATATGCACAGATTCATGAATGTTGTAGTGTTTTACTCTTTTTCTTTTTAATCTAGGGTTTTGTTGGTCCGTTTTATTATTTTTTCTTCCTTCCGGAGCTTTTGTTATCAATCTCATACGTCAAGGCTTATTTCATTTCATGCCAACAGGTATCAATTTGATTTGATTTAGTTGCTTTTTTTTTTCAATTTACTATCTACCTTTTTTCTCTGAATTTTATTCTTCAGAATTTTATTCATGGTTCTTTTATTTTAATAATTGAGTTGTTATTGTTTCTTACTTTGTTTTTATTTTATTTTATTTTATCATTCTACTTTTTTTTTTGGGTTGGATTTCAGATAGAAATGGCTTCCGGATCTTCACCTAAGGCAGTTGCAGAGAATCAGCCATAAAGCTAAAGGTTACTTGGTTGATATTAGACAGGCCAGGTTTGATGGTTCCCTGAGTCGTTGTTGGTCAAATCTATATGGATATGTTGTATTGGTTTTGGGAAGTTCAAATAGGGAAATTCAGTAGTATTTTATCCCCTAAGCTTCAATCCAAGTGACCATAGCGTCTGCAAGTTTGATGAAAATGGACTAATCCCAATTTGGTAGTATTTTACCGTCTAAAGCAATTATGCTAATGTGGTTATATATATATAGTTCTGTTAGTTCTGGTTCCTGCTATGTAATGGATCTTCTTTACTTTGTTTGAGCAGCTTGTGAAATACAGTATGTTCCTTTTAATTTCAATTTTGTTTGCTATCATGAGCTAAATATTTGTAGGATTGATTAGAGAGTGTACTTTGAAATGCTGTGTTCAGGATTATGCTACTGGATTGCAATGTATTAATATGTTTTCATTTGATTCATGAAATGCTCACTTGTAAAATTCGATTAGAATCTAGCCAGTTTTAATTAGATGTTTAGGATTTGATTTCTGAAAAAGAGTTAGATCTGGATCAACCTTTATCAATGTGTGTGGACTGTGTAAAAGCTTGCATCACTTGATTTATTTCTAAGATGAGAATTGGGATGGAACAGTGTCTTTGTAATTTTTTTTTGGCATAATTTTTGAGTTTATGTTTTTCATGGACCAAGCTAAAAGCAGAATACATGTTTGATGGATTTGTTTGAGCTGATATAGTTTGATTTTGTGAGCAGGGGAAACCAAAGATAACCGTATATCTTCAGGAAAAATCCACTTGAAGAAGAGCTTGAAACTTAAATAGCTGAAGCGCAAGGGTAATTTTCATGCTTATAATTTCTTGTTCTATCTCGGACTATGTTATTTAACTATGTATTTCCTTTTCCCTTTTCTCTTATCTCTTCTCTATTTTTCTCTCTTATTTATCTTTATTTTCACTCTATTTTACTTTTGTAATGGTTTATTGCTAATTTTTAATTTCTATAGTTATTTCTATTTTTTAATTTTACTTTTATCCCTTTTTTATTTTTTATATTTATTTTTTCCTCATTCTTTTTGTACTTTTCTCTTTGGTTCTTCTATCACTGACCTTAACTTGGTTGAGATAAAGATGATTTTGATATTATTCTAAATAGTTTTTTTTTTGGCCATGTGTCTCAATTACCAAATCCAATCACTACTTCAGTGCAATACTTGCTAAATGTATGGATATGCTACCATTAACCTCATTCAAATGCATTGTATTATTGCAGGAACATGCACTTGTAGAATAACTTAGGAAGTCGAGGTTACAAGTACATGTCACGACTTACAATTTTCATCTCATTTTAATTATGCAAGAAAATAAAAGTAAAATAGAATAGATACAAAGCATATGGGTAGTTTGGATTTAAAGCTATTTTCTGATATGGAACCGTCTGTCTGACTTAAAAGGCTTTAGAACATGCATTACTAACCAATAAAGAGACAATTTTTTTTACTGTCAAAACCATGACTGATTTTAAGAGGTTAATTTACGTTCTTTGTCAGCCATTCTTTCTTCATGGTTGGAGAAAATAAGGACTTTTATTTTGGTGGAATAGAATCTTTGACAACTGATTCAATTGAGATGGTCATGCTGCTGAAAGAGATTGAATCTTATTCAAACAATTGTTCTTCAAAGATTTTGAAGAGCCTTTTTGTTAGCTATATATTAGTCATGTTTATGAAAATTTCCCAATCCGAGAAGATGATAGTGATGCAGCCTTTAGAGATCTTCAGGTGAGAAAATATTTAAAAATGAACTTTATTCCACTTATTCTTATTCTTATTTGCCATTCTTTAATAATGGGCATTGAATCCTCTTTGATTTCAGTTGAAAGGTACAAGTTTTATGATGAACTAAAATTGCAGGAGTCATGTTAGGTTTGTGATCAAATCTGTTTAAAAAATGTTCGTTCAATTTTACACCTTAAAATCTAAGTTCTGTTTTTTTTAATAACAAAGTGCTTGCTTTGGTGTTTGTTCCCTAAGTAATGATTTTGGGAACCCCCACTTAATGCTGTGGTTGTGGTGGGGAATGGTTTAGTTTGTTTGTTGGCATATGTGGGACACTTGGTGTTAGTCTCTTTTTTTTTTTGGTAAAAGGTGTTAGTCTCTTAATTGTTATTGTGGATGTTGTTTCTAGCAGTAAATGAGGAAGTTTAGGCCGGAGTGGTGACATGTTATTTTTTTTTATTTTTTTTGGTTAATATAAGTTTAAGTGGGGTGGCATGTTAAATTTTTGTATATATCTATCTTTTCACATGCATTAAATAAGTGGGGTTCAATAATCGTTAATGAAGGAAAAGATAAATACACAAATTTTATCATGTAAAATTTAACATGGAAGGATACATTTAGGCCATTTTTTTATCTTGTAATCAACAATACTGACTCTCTATGCTGTGGCTTGTATTCATATAGAAATAGATCGTTAATCAATTTTCCTATTTTTGTGCAGGAATTCACAACCACTGTTTCAGTTTATAGTAACGAATCGACAAAATACAGTTTTAGATTTGTATTTTTGTATTAAAATCACATTATCTTTTTATTATTCTTGCCTTATTTTTTATTTTTTGTAAATAATTCTTTGGATAATTAACCCCCAATTTATGAGTTCGTGTGTTGAGGTTAATCCAAGTCTTATTATTGGGTGACGCTACTTACTGAGATCCCTTCCAGATTTTATACAAAAATCATAAAAGTTTAACATTTTACAATGAGAGAATTATGTTTTTTTCAAAACCTTATTCGAGCATCTAAGAAGCCATTAAATGATTTCGGTTATAAATAAAAACAATCACTACAACCATTAAATGATTTAGGTCATTATTGCAGATTCTTGAACTTGCAGATTCTTTGGATTCATAATAGCTCATATATTAACATAATATGGAATTGATTTGTGCAGGTGTGATATGGTAGATGGCATTTCAAAGGAGTAGGATGGCATATAAGAACAAATCCTAAATGAATGATATGGAAAATTTGTACCACTGTACTTTTTTTATGGAATTGAGAAGATACTTGTTTTGTATAGATGTCCCATACGTAAATTTTTTATTAGTTTTTTTTGGCGATTTTTTCCCTCTATGATATTAGTAGAAAGCTTGATTAGCTTATATAAATTGAAAACATGATGGCTTGTACAAACTCTTCAGTGATAATAGAGTATAATATTTGGTGTTTGGTTCATATTTCTAAATCGTGTTTGAGCTATTTTTAACATTATTTTCTTTATTATTGTAATATTTATAGAATTCATAATACTTTTAATTTTTCAAAAAAAAAATTCATATTTCATGAATATTGCTAAAAAAAAAATTAGGCACAATTAGCCACATTTCTCTACTGTGGCAAACAAAACAGTTTAACCACATTTGTAAAGTTGCTAAATTAACAGTAAATGTGGCTAAAAGCAGGTTACTACACTCGGTCAAAATGTGGCTAAGTGAATAAAATAATGTGGCTAAATTATTGCAACGCCTCTTATAGCCACATTTAATCAAAATGTGGTAGAATATATTAGCCACATTTTTTATCAATGTTTGCCACATTTTTAAATGTGGCTAATTAGCGTTTTTTTGGTAGTGTGGGTATGTCACTCATTTGATGGTAGTTCTCCTCTACCACGATTCCCCCAATTAACTAATAATGGTATCAGAGCCACTGGTTCGTCTGGGTTAGCCATGTGTTTGGCTAGATATTTGGAAATGATAGATTGTTGCTTAGCCCATTAATGGTAATTCTTTACCAAGGGCTTTCCCTGACCACTCAACTTTTGTATAAGAGCCGGTGGTTGATTGCTCTGTATGAACCAAGTATTTTAATATAGTGGTTGTGTTAACCTAGTATCTGAATATGGTGGTTCGTGTTCAGGTTTGCAAAGTTTTCTAACCCATGCTATGGAGCGAAAGACTTGATGATTGTAATCAATCCTTGACATAAGTCTATAATTACTTGAAGAAGCTTTCCCTCCGCGGGGAGAGAATGTGGGCTTGGGACTTACACTTGACGGGGAGGAAATTGAAAATACCAGCTAGTGTGAGTAGTGAAGTCCCGTATTGGTTAGAAATGAATTAAGTGAAATTATAAAAGTGAAAATAATCATAAACCTATCACCTTAAAGTTTTGGGTTGAAATATGATTTCAAATTCACTTATTGTGATGATTGGTACTTTACTCATTCATAATAATTATTCCTCTCTCATGGGCTCCCCGTGTTAGGGAAGCTCTAAATGATGAAATGGATTCCTTTTTTCGTTGTTGGTAGATTGTAGATTTATCCACCGGGTCTAGACGTGTTTACAAACTTTTAATACAAGGCTTTTGGCAAAGCGATTCAGGCAAGATGAATATATAAACTATTTTAATACATATGCTTCAGTATCATTATAAACCAACATTCACTTTAAATTTATTTTGATGGATGGATCGAAAGAATAAAATTCGCACATTTATGAATATAAAAATCTGATATACTTTTTATTTGGTAATGAGACATTCGTAAATTATATTAAAAGGCATGGTATGTGTTTGATTCAAGATATCATAATTACTATGGGATATGTGTATTAATAGTGACTATGGAGAAACAGGCATTGGTAATGGTAGATTACTATGCACAAAGAAGAAATTGAGAGCCAATAGAGATGGTATCTGTACACATTAGGGTTTCAAGAGAAATTATGTGTGAAATTCAACCCTTTATTTATAGAGGGATTTATCTTATAATGGATAAAAATCATAATCTCAAAGAGTCTCTAGGATCTGGTATGTAGGTTCAGAATAATATATTATACATTTGGGATTGATATAGAAAGAGTAACTGTGACATGTTTTTTGTGTTACTTATTACGTTAGCATACTGATCAACAAATTTTCACATGCATTTAACACACAGAAAAATTAGGGCGGGGAGTAAAGACAAAACAAATTGATCGCCTCAAAACGCAGCGAAAAGTATATATATGAAAGCTATTTGATTGTTCAACGCAGTGAAAAGTAGCCAAGGACTTTCTATCTTTCGTTTCACTTTTTTTTTTTTTTAAATATAAGGCTTATTTGATCATTTCACAGATTTTAAAATGTCTCATATCTTTCTTTTCATAACACCTACATTCATATACTAATTAAATTAAGAGGAGGTTATATTTATAAATTTTTTGTTTATAAACTCTTACAAACTACACTATGTACTTCCGGAAGTACACTAGTTACACTATTTACTTCCGGATTACATAATATAATTTGCAAAAATTTATCAAAAAAAAAATATAAATGGATACTTCCCCTTAAAATAATAACGTTTTAGATGCGTGCGTGCTAACAGAAGTACCTAAGCAGTTGGATAAGAGGGATTTGTAGCAATTCCGCATAAACCTTCCTTGGCATGTATATCTCGCTTCATTCTTATGTATCCTTCTTCACCCCATTTCATGCCCCATGAATTTTTCACTAGCCAATACTTGGTGCCATCATGAGACTCACCATAACCAACAACTGTAACAACATGATCTACCTCATTTAAACATTTTCCTGTAAAAACTCCACTTGAATAAAATTGGAAAGCAGATCCTCCAGCATCAATATAAACTGACACTGGTTGATTTGCCACAGCTTTTAGGAGTGCCTCTTCACTATTAGCAGGAACTTTCTCATACCCTTTAATCCTAACTCCATGATTGGTAGTTTCCTTCTTAACCTTACATGTCTTATTCACTCCTTTGTAGGGATAGTATGCTTCACTTGCTATTCCTCCTTTCTTCACTATAAACTCAAATGCATCTTCCACATAACCACCATTGCATCCTTCAGTACTCTTACCTTTAACACAATCTACTAGTTCTTGCTCAGAGAGTGACACTAATTCACCTGTGGTTATTTGGTGTATACCCTCGGTTGAAGCCACAGTTGAAAATGCCCAACAGCTACCTGTTTTTGCAAACATAAAACATGTTAATTAATATTAGCACAATTTTTAATAAAGGGCCGACCCAGCTCGTGAGTGTCTGGGGAAGGGAATACTCTAGGCAGTCTTTCCCCTGCTTTTTGCAGAGAGACTGATTCGAACCCGCGACCTGACACATCACGGCAAGCAAGCTTACCGCTAAACCAAGCTGGCCCTTCATTAGCACAATTTTTAATATAGAATATAATTGAAGTGATGAATATGGAAAGTAGAATCATATAGTAATTGGTTATAATATAAAATCTTTTATTATACCACATGAGCCTTGGTCCTTGATTGGAGTAACAGCACCTCTTTCCCTCCAGTCAATGGTAGCAGGAATGGAAGTCACATTGGCATACTTAAACGATGTCGTTTTTGTTGCTGTCCCAAGAACATGTGCCTTCTTCTGACCATTAAGTGAAGCCTTAAATTCTTCATTGGTTAGGTCAGCAAATTGGTTAATGCTAAGGTTGAAAGGTTTGTCCCCAGCAGCATTGAATGACTCAATGAACTCTAAATTGTGTTTGAATATTTGGTAACGTTTTTGCTTCTGAGAAGCATCCTTGTAAGACTTACCATAAAGTGACATCCAATTCTCATGTGTCTCGGATGTGTAGGCATCAAGAAGCCTTAGAGACATTACATGGGATGTCCATATAGTGAAAATGAGGAACAGAGTTAAAACATAGTGGTTTTGTTTATAGGAAGCCATTGCTTATATGAGCTAATGATTGTTGAGTGGGTTTTTTGAAGTGGGCAATGGCATCTATAAGTTATATATAGTGGTGAGGGGAACTTCAGTTAATAGGAGTTTACTTAATTAGTGCTTTAAATAGTAGGTACCTCAAATTTATCTTTGGATTTCTACTCAGATTCTCACCAGCACAGCACTAGTCCACGTGCGGCATGTTTTACCTGAGTCAACTTGCTATTGTTATCATTGGAAGATCGGTTTCCAATCAAATTGGTTTATTAATTGATGGCATTGTGGTCACTTCTTGAACCCACTAGAATGTGTTGGTAATTAGTCAAAACTATTTGCTGAATTGCCTTCCAGAAAACTGAAAAAGTGGCTTATGACGTCTATTGTTTATTGGAATGTGAAGTTTTTTAGTTCATCATAACCTATCAATATAGTCGTCAACAAATGATCGCTTCATATCCGGAATAAAAATGGTGTAAGAAATTTTGTGTAAGAGTCATTTTTCCATTACTTATCAGGTAAAAAAGATAAGAGTGATTATCTTTTTCGATCCTCAGTACATTTTACGATGTCCGCTTTAGTCCTTATCAAATAAAAAGACTATTCATGGTCTAAGAAATTCAAAGTGGACCCATTTTAGTCTTTTTGAGGACTAATGCGAGTCTTTTTTGAATTTGAGAGGGACCACGATTTTAATTAAATGGATCCATTTTGAATTTCTTAGGGACCACGAATAACCTTTTTATTTACTAGGACTAAAGCGGGCAGCGTGAAATTTGTTGAGGACCAAAAAAGGTATTTATTCATAAGATAAAGAATGAATTAAGTATAAACCAAAATGTACAAAAAAAATAGTAAAATTTGATTAATAAAAACAAGGGTTTGCTTATAAAAAAAAAAAAAAACAAGGGTTTGTTTTTTCTACGGTCAATGTAGATAACTTACATACAGTAAGCCCAAAACGACGTCGTTTGAGATGGAAATCAATGTATTTTTGTAATTATAATTTATTTCAGAGTTATAATAGTCTTTTTCATTATAATTTTTTTAGTTTTCAACCCAAAACGACGTCGTTTTGGGAGCGAATGTAGATAACTTATCTACATTCACTTTAGAAACATTAAAGCCTAAAAACAATAATATTGTTGTTGCGAAAAATTCTTAAGTATTTTGGGAGTAAAAAAACAAAAAGGTTTTGTTTTTTGCTATGGGAAAAATGTGTATCATTTAAAAGGATGTAAAGTTATGTCATTTTAAGTGAGAGAAAGAGATAAATAAAGGAGGAGAGAGAACAAAAAAATATAAAGGTGTGAGTCTCACCTCTTTGTCAGAATGAAATGATATAAGTTGTGTCATTTAAAAGGACAAATACTTTTCTCTTTTCCTATATTGAGTGATATAAACTAAGAAAATTCTCATCCTAAGATCACTTACGAACTTCCCCTCTCCGTTATCTATTGATGTTACATGCAAATAATTAGAGGCAAATGGCCTCAAAGGGAGCATACATTCTGATAAGAAACTCGCTGTACCAGTGTGTGGCTATAATGCAATATTGTCACTGATAATGGAATTTTTCAATGAAGAAGTGATTACCTTTTATGCAAAACTTCATGTTTCAAATAATTCGACACGGACTATAACAAACTGATGATGGACCAGCAAACTATTCGTTAAAGAAGCTTTTTGTGCGAAAGACAGCTGTAGCATTTGAGAACGCGTGGTATTTGTGTAATTTTTTACTAATGTGTTTGGCTTTCACAAGAAACAAAAACTAAAAAGAATAAAAACCATGGACAAACATGGAAAAGCTGTTTATATGTTTTTGTTTCAATTTTGGTAGACCAAGTCTTCGGCGATATCCTAGATTTTCATATAATAACTATGGGTTTTATATTCCTCACGTTCAAAAAATGTTATAAAAGAGAATGAATATAGAAAACTACTATGCTTGAAACGTGAAGGTAACAATATCCTTAATAAAATGATTTTTGTCTTCATTATTTGATATAAAATTGATATAGGAATAATTATATTTGGATTTACATTTGAGAAGAAAATAACAGAAAGACTAAAAATGATAATTGTTTTAGGGGGAGGTTAAATTCTAAATTCTCATGTTAAATGAGAATTATAAAACCCAATAACTATAGTTATGGTGACTTGGCTTTCTGCAACTTCACGTTCAAAAAATGTTATAGAAGAAAATGAATATAGAAAACTACTATGCTTCAAATGTGAAGGTAACAATATCCTTAATAAAATGATTTTTTCTTCATTATTTGATATAGGATTGATTAAGGTAAATCAGCTTTAGGAATAATTATATTTGGATTTACATTTGAGAAGATAAGAATAACAGAAAGACTAAAAATGATAATTGTTTTAGGGGAGGTTATAGTTACTACCTCTTTTTCTTACTACCAAATCTTAACCGTTGATTTCCGCCAAACTAACGGTTATAATTTACCAATAAATTATAACCGTTAGATTGGCGGAAATCAACGGTTAAGATTTGATAGTAAGAGGTAGTAAAAAAAAAGGATGTAGTAACTATAATCTCTCCCATTATTTTATCCCATTGATCTACAATTTATTTATAATAGAAGTTTTGTATATGAATATGTTAAATAACCAATTCAACAAGAAGCTTAAATCGGTGGGTGAGGCTATATAAATAGTTTGTATAATTCTCTAACACATTCTCTCACACAAGAGTCCACTAGCTAGGCTTGAAGGGTAGACAATACATACATTTACCTATCTATCCTAACGAACTCCACAATAGTTAATTATTTATTAATTAAACGGAGAGCGGTGAGGATCCAACTTGTGATCTCATTATAACTAAAGCTTTGTGTAAAGAACCAATTCAACCCAAAAGCTTAAGCTATTGGGTGAGGCTACATTAATAGTTTTATATATCTCAGCACGCCCCCTCACACGAGAGCCCACTGGCTTGAAAGGTGGACAATGCACAGGCCCACCTACCTGTGCGAACAAATAAATTTCACTTGAAAGAATGTGGGGAGCGGTGAGGATCAAACCCGGGTGTAACATCCCCGTATCGAGCCGGTTCAATTAACATACATATGATACAAACAAAAATAGCTGAAGACTTAACTTACGAAAATACAAGCTAATTTTTTTTTCTTTTTCATTAATCTTAATTCACATGATATCTCACATTGCATACTTCTCCTAATTTAATTTGTATATGACGAAGACGAAAATCGGGCAGTGTAACATCTGTAAATTGGACAACTGAGGATTTGCCAATGTCACTCTCAAAGGTTCCTGATAAATAGTTTATACCATATATGATTTCAGAATTACCAAATATCTATATAGGACTATATACCCATCCCTGGGTGCATGCATAACTAGCTCTGTGCCACTATGTCTAACAATATACATATTTCAGGACATGCATATATCTGAATACACAAATGTACATGCATCAAATATGAACACATGTATAAAACATATACGGACCATATATTGTATAATGGATCAAACATCATGATCCCAAAATGAATAGAACAGTATGCAACAGTACATATTCTCCAAAAATAACATCTATAATAAATAGTAGCTAGTGTCCGGCCACCCAGAACTCCATATCCTCATACTAGTACCTCTAGCCACGGGTAATGTCCTTGTCCCATGAGGGCTCTTCAATTATTTGTGTTCCTGAAATCATATCCCCAAACAGGGTTAGAGACGAATCTCTAGTAAGCTCCAGGTTTATGGAAAACTCTCCATACCCTGGGCTCACTTCCTGCATGACAGTCAGATACATAATATACAAAACATCATATAAGCAAATATCATAGTTGAACAAGTATATATACATATCTTATCAAAGATGCACGTAGTATTTCCCAAGGGGTGATCCCAAGCGGAAATCAACGCACATAAATTCATTTACGAAAATCAACACAATAAGCACATCAAAACAAAACATATCTTATCAGAGACGTACGTAGTCATTCCCAAGGGGTGACCCCAAGTGGAAATCAACGTACGTGTTCCCAAGGGAGGACCCCAAGCGGAACCAAACATATCATAGGTGTACATCATCAGTCCCGAGGGATGACCCTAAGCAGACATCAGTGAACATAGGATCAATGGCCAGAGATCATCACATAAAAGAGGTGTGCACAGTCAATCCCAAGAGGGGACCCCAAGTGAGAATCAGTGCACATGTTCCCAAGGGATGGCCCCAAGCGGAACTCAACGTATAATAGATATATACACAGTTAGTCCCAAGGGAGAACCCCAAGCGGACATCAGTGCATAAACAAATCAATAGCCAGATATCATTATTACATAAATAACATCAAAACATATCGAAGTAAACACATTAAATCATATCAAACTAAACACATCAAATCATATCAAAGTAAACACATCAAAACATATCATATCACATCATCATATAGCTCTATATGAATGCATCTATATCATATATCTCATACACATCATCATATAGAACACGACCCTCTATCGCCCCAAAAAAGCACCAAATTTGATTGCAATATAACAAAAAAAAAATCTTCAATAAAAAAAAACCTAGAGTGTATATATCAATAAAATATCATAATAACCTTGAAAAAATAAAAAATAAAATTATACAACGTGACCACAATCCGTACACGAATATTTTCGGAACACAAAACACGACCCAATTAAACCCCATAAACATTGCCACCCCTACTTGGAGCTTTACAATTTGCTTACTTGAAGAACAAGCTACTTATCTTGCTCCACAAGAATCCAAACGTTCACAGTCCCTAGGCTCACCTAGAGAAGGAATTCAACACAAAACTCAATAAAATGATACAGTGTCATGTAAATATACAAGACACACACTTTATTATTTATTTTCTTTTTACTTAATCATATTAAGTCATGAGTGGGTGGTTCTTTGTTCAACAATCCCCACAAAATTCCACATATTCACTTAGTCTTAGGATAGTCCCAAAAGGCCTTTAGAACACTCATTACTCCTCTTAGCACCTAAAAGCCTATTTTTCCCAATTTAAGGCAGAATGCCCATTACAAAGGAGCTATAAGATTTCTCTTTGTCTAGTGCCTAAACCCAAGCTTAGCCACCTATATAAATTATTTTACGCATATAAGTGTTATCACTTTGCGAAACAATATCTTCGAACATATACCTCCTTTGAAAATGGCCAAAACTCATTTTAAGGCCATACAAAGGAGCTACCTTATTTTCATTTTTATTTCACCAAAGCGAAGGTCCATACACCTTAGAATATCATTCTACGCATAAAAGTATGCTCGCTTTGTAAAACAGTAACTCATAGCATATACTTCCTTTGAAAATGACTAAGAGGCACATAAAGGAAATCATGCCAACATCATGATTCCAATGTTTTAGTCCATCAAATTCAAGCTTATCACACACCTCTAATCTAAGATTAATTAATTCATATATATACGGTACTATCAAGAGTACTATTCATGTATACGTCACTATTCACGTATACAACACTATTCAAAAATACGGTATCTTTAATTTTTCAAATACATTTTCACCATTAAAGTTCTCGTCTAAACACTTTTCTCAACATGAGCTAAACCTAAATCAAGCTCTAACATACTCAATCAAACAAAATTTTCAAAATGAAAACCTAAATCAATCTTTCTCAAAACTCAAAGAAAACTAGGATTTCTTAACATAGACTTACCTAGAATCACCCAATGAGGGGATTTTCAACCTCAAATGAGATCAAAACGCCTTCTTGGACCTTCAATCAACAAAGGGCGCCACTTTCCCTTCCATTTTTCTCTCAATACAAGGCTTTTTGATAGATTATGATTTAGGGGTTGTGTTTGTCTCCCAATTCTAAGCAACTTTGCTTTTTACCTCACTTGATTTCATCAAAAAATGAATAAGTTGGAATTAAAGCCCTTCTTCAATGGCTACGGTCGACGCACAAAGAAGAAGAAGAAGAACGAGGCGCGTACGAGGAGAAAATAAAATGAGGTAGTGGTTTATACACTTAAGTATTTAAATTAGTTTAATTGGGTAAAATCTTATATATCTACGCACCTCCATTCACTATCAGACTTTGCACACTAGTCCAGAATATTTTTATGGTAATATTTATAATTTTACTTTCTACTTTCGGGTAACTTTATTTACCCGCAATTTTATTCCTTAAATGTCATTTTAACTCCTTTTTCACCAAAGGTGACTTTATTTCTTTTTCTTTATAATTATCCTTACATATTAAATCCATAATAAAATGTGAGGGTCATTATACCGGGACATAAGGCTCTGGTACCAAGAATCAATTCAACCCAAAAGCTTAAGCTATTGGGTGAGGCTATATTAATGGTTTTATATATCTCAACACTTTCATATTCTGTAAAGAACTAATTCAACCCAAAAACTTAAGTTGATGAGTAAAGCTACATTAATAGTTTTTATATAGGTGTGAGCCTATGAATTAGTGAATGTTTTAACTGACTAACATGTATGTCTCTGCTTAGTCATCGAACCGTTGCTGTTAAGAGTTGGGATGGGAGAACCTAAGAGCAATTTCTATTGACTTTACAGAAACAAACGCCTAACATTTTTCAATTTTTGCTTAAGTGGTGTTTTGACATGATTCTATTTCGTTTTACAAATTACTATGACAATTGATACTCACCGGCAAGTATACCGATTGCACAAGTAATATAATGATAAGAAAAGTTCGTCTCCACAGGGAATGGGGTCAAATATCAAATAAACTTTCTCTTAAAGAATGGAAGAGTTCAAAAGAGTTTGTGACAAATATTGTCGATTTGTGTAAATTGAGAACTGAAAATAAAAACTTATTTTTGGGATTTTCTAATGGTCAAGAAAATAATAAAAATGATGAGTGATTTGAAAATAGATGAGAAAAACATTGCAGCCAGGGTTCATTCACCAAATGATCCCCGCTTTTTACTTCAGATTGATTTACAATAATCATTTATAAAATTACTCGGATAAATTATTATCTAAAAATATTAGTAGCTAACCCTCAATTCCTTGCAAGGTTAACCCTTTAACCCAATTGGAACCCCAATTCCTTGCAATGTTCCTCATGTTATTAAGCAATAAACTCAATAATTTAGGCATCCGCAATTCAATACACATATATTCCTAGCATGCATACGAATCGTTATCTTACCCCATTTCCAAATCAAAACCCCAATATTCCTATCTAGGGTTCTAAGCCTCAAAGTATCATCAACTATGAGAATGATCGGTTCTAATAAAGAGAATAGAAATTTCGCGCAGAGTGATGATAAAAATAATTGTATAAATGAAAAATCATAAATCAAGGGTTCACATATGGATCGTGACCCTGACTACAATAAAGAGAATTAGCCAACCATTGACATGGCTAGAAATCCAATATTCAACAAGACCATAAAATAAAATAGAAAAAGAAGATGAAGTAGATATATTATAGAGGAGTTCTTGAGCGCAGCCATCAGCTTCCTCCGGAAATTGTGAGTTCTCTCTAGGGTTCTGCCAAGAGGTATATTTATAATCCTCTTTCCTTCTTCCAAAAATACCCTCGGATAACACGGTACTTCCTTCCCGCAAACCGGCGCCAGTTGGCGCCGGTGTGGCGCTGTTTGGCGCCGCGCCACTGCCTGAATGCAAAAGTCGGAACTGAATCCTCGTAACTTGGCACCAATTTGGCGCCACTAGGCTCCATGACTCTGTCAATTCTTCACAAAGTTGGCGCTAGGTGGCTTGGAGAGTGGCGCCACTTTTCTTCAACTTGGGCGCTATCTTGCTTCATATTTGTGGCGCCAAGTAGCATGGTTTTGGCGCTACCTAGCGCCATGCTACTGCCAATTATGCTTTCCTGAAGAACTTGGCGCCAGTCCAAAAGCTTCGGTGCAAAACTCATAAACTGGCGCGGGTTCGCGCCAGTGTGGTGCCGGTCTGCGCCGTATTGCTAGAATTTGTAATCTTCTGCACCCGAGTGGAATTGTGTTAACAGGCTTTTTATAATTTTCACTTCTTTTTCCTGTAAAAACACAACCAATAGGTGAGAAATATCATTAAATAGAAGAATCAATATAATAAGAAAATATGTATTTAAATTTGCTCTTTTATTACTCAATTCTTATAATTTCCAGTTTGAAAAACCACACTTGCCAGACGCATATCAACAATCCCCACTTAGTTGTTAAAGCTAGACAAACATGTTCACATATTCATTCATATATTCATACAGTATCATGCATTAAAAAAAAACAAAAAAAATATATCTCGATTTTATCTCTCCCCATTTGGTATGTCTCGCTTAGTGAATTAGGCATGTCTACAGGGCAGTGAGTAGCAGTATAAAGTTGATTGAGAAAGCAGAACATTTTTTTGTAAAGAAAAAACACATGTAAGACATCAAGTAATGGCTGAATACATAAGTTTACAACTTTACTGATACACTCAAAAGTGAAAGTAAAGCAAATGTGGAACACAATTTACATAGGAGAGCTTTTCAAGCAGTTGGGTAAGAGGCATCCATTGCAATGACGCATAGGCCTTCATTGGCATCTATGCCTCGCTTCATCCTTATGTATCCTTCTTCACCCCATTCTGTGCCCCATGAATTCTTGACCAGCCAATACTCAGTACCATCATCAGCTATACCATAACCAACAGCTGTAACACCATGGACTAGTTGAGTCCCATGAATGCCCCCACTTGAGTAAAATTGGAAAGCAGATACTTCAGCATCAATGGAAACTTGACACTGGTTGGTTTGCAACTGCTTTCCTATGAAGCACGGACTCCGACACGGCATTTTCGATACGTTCCAAATACGTTCTCGATACGACCATTAATTCGCTGATACGATACAATACGTTTGCGATACGTGTATCGGATACGTTGGAAAAAAAAATCGGAGTATCGGTGTTTCATATCTGCTTTCTGTAATGCATACTCACTATTTGTAGGTACTTTCTCATATCCCTTAATCTGAGCTGCAATAGAGGCTTCCTTCTTGGTGTCACAAGTCCCCTCAACTGCAGTGTGGGGGTAGTTTGCTTCACTTGTGATTCCACCATTTTGTAAAATGAATTCAAAACCATTTTCCATCAGACCTCCCTCACATCCATGATCCACACTATCACAATCCACTAGCTCTTGTTCTGAGTGGGAGATTAGATTACCTCTAGTTATTTGGTAGATACCTTCTGTTGCAGCAACAGTTGCAATGGTAATGTTAACCGATGCAAGCACTGAAAAAAAAAAAAAAGCATAATACAATTGGTTATGGTTTTCTATGTCTTACCACATTGGCCTTGGTCCTTGATTGGAGTAACAGCTCCTTTCTGCCTCCAATCCACTGCATTAGGAATATCAGTAACATATTCATACCTGAATGGTGTTTGTGCTGTTATTCTCAGCCCATGTGATGGACTCTTTTATCCATTATGGGAAGTCTTAAATTCCTCATTGGTTTGGTAACAAAGTGATTGATGCTAGGCTTGTAAGGTTTGTTACCAAAGCAGCATTGAAGGATTCAATGAATTCAACATTGTCCTTGAATATCAGCAAATGTTTTTCCTTGTCAGCAGCATCCTTATACACTTTACCATGTTTTACCAGCCACTGCTCATGTCTTTCGGACATGGAGGTTGCGGGACATTACTTGGGAAGTTCTGTTGGTTCCTTACAACAGCTTGCAAGTACACGCGCAAGCATACGTGACAACAAGTAATATAGGGCTTTTATGAGTCCCAAATATCGTTCCCTCAAGGATCTATTGCATTTTTCTAACTTGACTAATTAGTGATTGCTAATCAGCACAAAATTTAAAAATAAAATCAAATTAAAAATGATTGGGAGTTTAGTTATAAACAGAAAAAGATTTAAATGCCAAAGAATTTTTTATAAAGGAATCAGTAACTAGAAATTTAAGAGAGTTATGGTGAATTTTTACTGAGAGTAATTCTGAAATGTATAGAATAATTTGTAAAAAAAATAGGTTGAGTTTCGGTTCCTCTTCCCCACAGCCTCCAAATAAGTGCTAAAACAGTTTCCTAAAATCAATTCCCATGTGTTGAACCCTCTCTAACTGCTTTTAATCTCTTAAAAACATTATTATCATTTACCATCAATTGCACATCTCTGTGCTAAAAGAAGGAATGAACATTAAATCCAACCAACACATCATGGAGGCTGGTCTCATCTCTGAGTAACATCCCTTGAGAATTTTCACCCTCAAGTCCATGTGTTCAACACAGTTCTGGCTTTAGTCATTTCTCAATGACTAAATCCTGAAATGTTATCCTATAATCAGGCCTTAAAAATAGCATAAATGAAAATTAACACAGCATTGAACAAAATGGGAATCAATATTAAGCAACTGAAATTTACACAAATTCAAGACTGAGGTTCGGGTACCTACACCCAACCTTAATGAAATTAGCTCATACCCATAAGGGTTAAGCTTTAAACAACAACTGAATGTTCAAATTAAAAACTAAAAACGCAGAAATCAAAGGTGCAGCAAGAGTCCTAACAACCGGACAACCTCACTGCTACACCAACAAGTTCAGGACCAAAATATGCATTACAGAAAATAAAAGCTCAGGAAAATGTTTACAGAGGATTCAGAAAAGATAGATGCAGAAAATATGATCCTCACATTCACTGTTCTTCCACTATTTATAGCACCCTCCTCGCACATGCATGGGTTGTGGGCCCTCTTCTTGCAGCCCCCACGTATTGCGCTCCCAAGCTGTAGCAGGTATGACGCGCCTTTTGTGCGTTGCAAGGTGGTCCCCAGTTGCTCTTCTCCCTTTCTCAGACAATAGGATTTTTCTTTTCTACCCGTACACTGGACTGCGCACAGAAATCAGTCCACCTCCACTCACAACAGATTCTCACTCACCCACTCAGCAAAAGGTGTTGTTTGGCATTTTCTGAATCAACAAAATAGTGCTAGGGTTTCTTTGTGGACCGTGGATGAGGGGTGATTTGGAGTAATGATCAGTGGTGCAGATCAACGGCGATCTGACCTTGGAGGCTGATTTGGGACAGGGATGGATCGGTTTGGCTGAGGTGGGGGCTGTGATCGGGTGGCTGCTAGGGTTTCTGGTTCCCTTTTCTTTCCTTCACGAATGCTTTCTGCCCTCTTCCTTCCTCCTTTCTTTTTTTCTTTTTGGACCGGGTTTCACAGTGGGCTTCGCATATGCACAGCCCACCTCATCTTTTTTTCTTTCTTTTGGGCTTGGCCCTTTTTTTAGTGCAGCCTAATTGTTTTTTTTTTCTTTTTCTCTTCACTTGGGCTTTTCACTTGCTCTTCAAAAGTTCAGCCCATTCCTTGTCTCCTTTTCTTTGCATGGACAATGTCACAAATGGGCCTGAAAAATACAAATGCAAGCACATTAGTTCTTAAATTGGGATTAATCAACACAATGCATTTGGAGCTAATATTATACACAAAATATTCTTTTCCTTTACAATTTCATATTAAAAACCACATGTTCCAAGTCACATTTCATGGACTTATCACACCCCCAAACTTACATTGTTGCTTGTCCTCAAGTAACAAGGAAAATCATCACTATAACCACTCTCCACATTACTCATGGCTGCTCAGAATTCACAACCAACTAAAACATTCCCTAACACCAATTCAATGTTCAACTTTCTCGAAACTTTCAGTGAATCATATTAACACAAAGATCAAAGAACAGAGGGGTGTACTTAATCCAGCAGTTTAATCAATCACAACCAGACAGCTTGGTGATCCTTTTTATTCATCAAAATACTCAACCACGGTGTGTGAATTACAAATGCATGAATATCTCAAAAGCTGTATAATAATGACAAGAGAGATCTTTGAAAAACAATCATTTCTTAACACAGCATGCAGTATTTTTCAAAAGGTACAGAGATGGCAACCTTTCACACCCTCACTTAATCACAAAAGTATTCACTTGATGCTCAAGGGTTCTGTTTCTCTCAATCCATCATTAGGTAAAGATTTAGCATAGGCTTGATAAGATGCTCCTGCCTCCTAAGTGACACACAGACTTAAACTTCAATCAAAGGGTCTTGCATGGGATGTAACTGGGCTGAGGTGAAGGTGGGAAATTTGAAAGGAATTGGCTAATTTAGCTATGATAGAACAGAAACACCAACTATGAAACATAATCAAACAATTCAGTGGCTGCTATTTTTGACTGCTACTTTTTTTTTTCTTTTCTTTGAAACTAACTTTTCATTTTATTAGCAGTATCTTGCTTTCAAGTTCTTTTTCAGCCAACAAAATCTTGCTTCTTTTATTTTTTTTTTTTTTTTTTTTTTATTTATTTATTTCCATCATAACTAAAAGGGTGGTAGATTGTGGGATAGGGTAAAATGTGGTTATGTGGAAAGAAAAGGTTAAAGGCTCAAAGCTGATTTCTAATGGATGTGGTGTCTAAGGATGGCTTTCTGGGTTAAACGTGGTTAAGCAAAACAAAGAACTGCCCTTATCATTTTAAACTTAAGTAAGTGCTACACTCTTTAACAGAGCATCAAAGCAAGTTCTGCTTCACTAACCCAATGAAGACCTCTCAACAAAAAAAATGTGACTGTGTAGGCTCAATGACTCACTGTGTTAGGTCTAGTCACCATCTCAAATGCCTATTGTTACACTTAACACTCTGCATCATTCAACTGAATTTCTCAATCTCTCATTGCCATTACCACTCAACCAAAAATCCAATCATGTCATTCTACACTCACACAACTTCCTGCATTCCTTTCTTTTTTTCTTTTTAAAAAAAACTCAGCTGACTCATTGTGAAACAGACCAATTACTCCCAAACATCATACACTCCTCATTCACTATGCACTCAGTCAACAAAACAGCAAACAAGAACAAAAACAACAACTATTCTCAAAACAACAAATCAACTAAACTCAAAACAGCAAATCAACTATTCACAAAAACTTTCTTTCACCCCCAAACTTGAAATGGACAGTGTCCTCACTGTCTTACTGCCCACCAGGTACCAAAATTGTATGACAAATCAAAATAAGGAACCTGGGGCCAGAAGATGTTCTGGCCTAATCCTCCATATAATCTGAGTCTTCAGACTCAGATTGTTCAGATTCTTCTGAGGCAGATGGGGTTGGGGTGTTATCTTCTTCATCAGTCTCTTCTTCTTCCTCAATAATAGGCTGACTCCTTGGCTGTGATTTCCCTCTTTTTCTGGCAGAAGGGGTTGTCTCAGGTTGAGCAGCAGGTTGATCTGCAGCAGGTGGAGCAGAGGGTTGACCTTGAGATGCAGCTCTGGTATGAAAAAATTCTTGTACCTGAGGGTCAGCATAGATAGACACTGGAGGAAAAGTAAGATTGAGAGGAAAAATGGGCATGGCAGGAAAATTAACAAAAGTACTTCGAAAAAAATCATTCAACACTCTATCACGATCAGCCATGTATTTGTAAAACCTCATTTGATCATTTAACACACCAAAAAATTGTTCATAAGTTTTCTTGAACAACACATTAGTGTGGTCATGATCTTCCCTTAATTCCTTTAACATTGTGTACATCCAAGTAAGATCATTGTGAAGCCACCCTGGACAAGTATAGTCAACCTTAGGGCTGGCTTCAAAATCTTTCTCAGAAACAGGGGGTGGAGGAGATGGAGGTTCAGAAAATTGTGTTGAAGGCCCTGCCCAAGAATATCTCTTTTTTCTTTTCTTGTTACTGCACTCAGGCTCTTCCTTAAGCACAGATTTGCCTTTTTTTGACAAAGAAGGGGAGGGTTGAGGTACATCAGGCAGAACCTCTTTAACAAATTCTTTTTCAGAATTTGTTACAATCCCCTTTTTTAATTTGGAAATGCAAACAAGGTTTATCATTTCTTTAATACTCACCATTTTATCTCCGATGTCATCAGTAACACCTTTTAATTTGCACAACCCAGAAATAAAACTTGGGAACCACAACTTCCCTTTTTTATGGGAAGCACACACACCAATTCCTTTATGAATAAGAGGTGCAGCATCTACTTTCTTTCTAGTAAGTAGACACCACAGCAGAATGGCCCTATCTTTTGTCACAAGGTGGACATGAGTGGTAGGGAGAAGTCTTGCTCGAATGAAATGATACCATACTTGGGCTTTCTCCACCAAATATTTTTTGTGGATAGTATGGTTATCCTTGATAATATCCCACTGCGTCCCTGGGACAGCAATGGTGAGCAAGACTTCTTGAAGGAAGGTACGATCAGTTTTCTTCCTGAAAACATGAAACTCATCACCAGGCTTGGATGGAAGAGAATAAAATTCTCTTATTGCTTTTGGTCCAAAAGCTACCTTAACCCCCCTACACACCACCTCAAATTGTGTTTTCTCAACAATTTCAGCATAAAATTCTTGAATGACAGTGATGTTGGCTATATTCTGGGGGTGTAAGTAAAATTGCTCCCACTTTTGGGTGTGTACCACTTCATAGACATATGAAGGGTAAGAGTTATGTCCCTCAAATCCCTTATCTGGGATTGGTTCCCTCAGTCTCATTATCTCTTCAAACCTCTGCATTGTGAGTGCAGAGGTGAAAGATGTGATAGAGTGACTCTCCGGATCATTTGTGGAGTGTTTAGACTTGGAATCATAGGATCCACCACTCCTTAGATTCTTTCGAACCATGATTTTTATCTTAAAAAAATAAAAAAAAAAAAAAAAACAAAATGGCTAACAGAATAACAGAGAAGGAGTATATGTCACCAGTAGTGTCAAACACCCCCAAACTCAGTCCTGAAACACCTGCCAAAACAGCAAAAATAAATTGATCAGTAATGAAATTTTTATTTTAATTTTAATTTTTGAACAAAAAAATGTCAAATAAAACAACAAACATGTATATACAAACAGAAACCAAAAGGAGCTTAAAAAAATTTATAGAGCCTTAAGCTAGACTCTTTACTCCTTGTATGTGATTAAATGGTGGGAGGGTCAGAGAGGGATATTGAAATTTTAGCTTTTTCAATTCCTTCCCCCAAATAATTTTTTAATCTCTGGCCATTAACAGTGAATTTGGTCCCATCTTTCTCATTTGAAATATCCACTGCACCATGCAAATGGACTTTGGTAACCTTGAATGGACCAGACCATCTAGACTTCAATTTTCCTGGGAAAAATTTCAGTCTAGAATTAAACAGCAACACTTGTTGCCCCACAGCAAACTGCCTATCTAAGATTTGCTTATCATGCCATCTCTTCATTTGTTCTTTGTACAACTTAGCATTTTCATAAGCATTTAATCTGAATTCATCCATTTCATTCAGCTGGAGAATTCTCTTTTCCCCTGAGGCAGTAGCATCAACATTCAGTTGAGTAGTAGCCCAATATGCTTTATATTCAAGCCCTAGAGGTAAGTGACAATTTTTACCAAATATCAACTTATAAGGGGAACAACCTAAAGGTGTTCTTTAAGCTGTCCTATAAGCCCATAAGGAATCATCTAATTTCAAGGACCAATCCTTCCGAGAAGGATTTACTACTTTTTCAAGAATCCTTTTCACCTCTCTATTTGTAACTTCTACTTGCCCACTGGTTTGTGGATGGTAGGCAGTAGAGACTCTATGCTTAACTCCATATTTGGCTAATAGAGCCTCAAATTGTCTACTTGCAAAATGCTTACCTCCATCACTTATAATGGCTCTAGGAGTTCCAAATCGGGTAAAAATATTCTTTTTCAAGAATTTAATTACCACTTTTGAATCATTTGTGGGTAAAGCAGCAGCTTCTACCCATTTGGAAACATAGTCTACAGCCACCAATATATATTGGTTACCAAAAGAAGGAGGAAATGGGCCCATAAAATCTATGCCCCAGACATCAAAGATTTCAATTTCTAAAATTGGTTTCAAAGGCATCTCATGCCTTCTAGAAACATTGCCAGTCCTTTGACATCTATCACATTTGTGGACATACAGATTGACATCCTTAAATAAGGTGGGCCAATAAAAGCCAGATTGCAGCACCTTTGCTGCTGTCCTCATACCACCAAAATGACCACCATAAGGTGAGTCATGACACTGCTGTAAAATTTCTTCTTTTTCTTCCTCCACTACACATCTCCTAATGATTTGATCAACACATTTTTTAAACATGTAAGGTTCATCCCACAGATAAAACCTGCTCTCATGTACCAACTTTTTCCTTTGTTGGTAACTCAACTCTTTAGGAAGCACCCCACTAACTAAATAGTTAGCCAAATCAGCATACCATGGGATTGTTTTGGTGGTGGCTACTACAAATAGCTGCTCGTCAGGAAAAGTTTCCCTAATAGCTTGCTCAACTTTCACTTTATCAGTTTGTCCTTCATTAAGCCTAGACAAGTGATCAGCCACTTGATTTTCAGTCCCTTTCCTATCTTTAATCTCCATATCAAACTCTTGAAGGAGAAGGACCCACCTAATTAATCTAGGTTTGGAATCTTTCTTTTCCACCAAATACTTTATGGCAGAATGGTCAGTATACACAGTGACCTTGGTGCCTACCAAATAAGATCTAAATTTGTCAAAGGCAAACACCACAGCTAACAATTCCTTTTCAGTTACAGTATAATTCAATTGGGCTCCATTTAAGGTACGGCTGGCATAATAAATAGAGTGGAAAACTCTATTTTTTCTTTGTCCTAAAACAGCTCCTACTGCCCAGTCACTAGCATCACACATTAACTCAAAGGGCAGTGACCAGTCAGGAGCTATGATGATGGGAGCAGAAATCAATTTCTGTTTTAGCTCCTCGAAAGCTTTTAAACAAGCCTCATCAAAATGAAAAGGAGTGTTGATTTCCAATAAATGACTAAGAGGCTTAGAAATTTTTGAAAAATCTTTGATGAACCTCCTATAAAATCCAGCATGTCCAAGGAAAGACCTTATCCCCTTTATGTTAACAGGGGGTGGCAATTTCTCAATTTGGTCTATTTTGGCTTTATCAACCTCTAATCCAGCTTTGGAGACCCTATGTCCTAACACAATGCCTTCTTTTACCATAAAATGGCACTTTTCCCAATTTAAGACAAGATTTGTCTCTTCACATCTCTCAAGAACTTTTCCCAAATTGACTAGGCACTCCTCATAAGAATCCCCAAATACACTGAAATCATCCATGAAGACTTCTACAAACTGTTCTATCATATCAGTAAAAATGGCCATCATGCACCTTTGAAAGGTGGCTGGTGCATTGCACAGCCCAAAGGGCATTCTCCTAAAGGCAAAGATGCCATAGGGACAGGTAAATGTAGTCTTTGGCTGGTCCTCAGGAGCTAAGGCTATTTGATTGTAACCTGAATAGCCATCTAGAAAACAGTAATACTCTTTACCAGCCAATCTATCCAGCATCTGGTCTATAAAAGGCAAGGGAAAATGGTCCTTCCTAGTGGCTTTGTTGAGTTTTCTGTAGTCCATACAGATCCTCCAACCAGTAACAGTCCTAGTGGGTATTAATTCTTTTTTTTTCATTTTCCACAACAGTGATCCCACCCTTTTTAGGGACACATTGCACTGGGCTGACCCAATTACTGTCAGAAACGGGATATATGATCCCAGCATCCAGCCACTTAATAATCTCTTTTTTTACAACCTCCTTCATAATTGGGTTAAGTCTCCTTTGTTGTTCTCTGGAGCTGCTGGTTGGGTCAGTGAAAAGGATTTTATGCATACAATAAGAAGGATTAATGCCTTTTATGTCTGCTAAAGACCAACCTATAGCTTTCTTAAATTTTTTTAAAACAGCCAATAGTTGTTCTTCCTCAGAAACAGTGAGCAGGTTGGACACTATAACAGGCAAAGTGTCTTTTTCTCCTAAATAAGCATACCTAAGATGATTAGGCAGAGGCTTGAGCTCTAACACAGGTGGTTCTTCAATTGAGGGTTTGGGAATCTTTAACCCTCTCTTGGCAAGTTCTAAGGATTCAAAATTTTTATTCTTCCAAACCACATCAGTTCTGGAATTTAACCACTTAACCACTTCCTCTGAATCAGCTTGACTGATTTCAAGATCTTCAAAACCAGAGTTTCTTGTAGAGTCTAATGTAGACTCTTGTATGAATTTATCCTTGACTACATAGTCAATGATGTCCAGCCTTGCACACTCCTCAATATCCCTTGGATATTTCATGGCCTTCAGGATATTAAACTTCACTTGCTCTCCATTCACATTCATTGCTAATTCCCCCTCTTTAACATCTATAACAGCCCCACCAGTGGCTAAGAAAGCCCTTCCCAAAATAATTGGAACCTCTCGGTCTTCCTCATAGTCCAAAATAATAAAGTCAGCAGGTAGAATGAATTTATCTACCTTCACCAAGACATTCTCAACTTTCCCTTCAGGATAAACTAGGGACCTATCAGCCAACTGTAAAGTGACAGAGGTGGGATTAGGTTCTCCTACCTTCAGCTTTTTGTACACACTCAAAGGCATTAAATTGATACTAGCACCTAAATCACACAATGCCCTGCCTATGTAATGGTCTCCTATGGTACATGGGATTGTAAAACTTCCAGGATCTCCTAATTTAGGAGGTATCTTGCTAAGCAGATATTGACTGCTCTCTTGTGTAAGAGCAACAGTCTCAAACTCTTCTAGCCTCCTTTTTCTTGAAAGAATTTCTTTCATGAATTTCACATAAGTGGGCATTTGTTCTAATGCATCCACAAATGGAATGTTGACATGCAACTGCTTCAGGAGGTCTAGAAATTTCCTAAACTGAGTGTCTTGCTTCTGTTTTTGTAACCTTTGAGGAAAGGGTGGTGGAGGTCTTTTTGAGACAACTGGAGTTTCCACATTTGACTTAGGTGATTGATCCTGCTGAATGGATTTTTCTATTAGAATATCCCCTAGAGATGGTTCAGGTTGAGTCTGAATCACTGGTTCGACCAAACTAGGTACAGGATCAATAGGAGCAGTTCCTTGAGAACTGTCCTGGACAACATTTGGGTGAACAGGTTCAGAAGTCAATTCTTTCCCTTGCTGAGATTTTTCAGCTTCTCTTTTTTTTAATGTGGAAGGCCTAACCACAGCTTCTGGTTGATTTACAGATCTACCATTCCTAAGTTCTATCATGTGACATTGTTCCTTATTTTTCTTAGGCTCTTCAGTGTTACTAGGCAAAGCACCAAGAGGTCTGCTATTCAGAGTATTTGCTAAATGACCTAATTGAGACTCTAAATTCCTCAAAGATGCAGGAATACTTTGCACTACAGCTTCCAAGCTGTTTTGCTTAGTCTCATTCTTTGCTAAATATTCCCTCAATAATGCTTCCAAGGAAGAGGTTGAAGATGGAATGATTTCACCAGTTTGGGATTGAGGGAATGGGACAGAAGTTTGAGCAGGAGATGGCCTGTGCATTTGTTGGAAATTTTGTTGGGGAAAGGGTGGTCTAGGTTGAGCATTAGAGGGCCCAGCTTGCTGCCCTTGCCCTTGAAAGTATTGGGGCTGCTGGTTCTGCCTCCAACTTTGATTAAAATTATTGGAAAAATTATTTTGGTTCCCCACATAGTATACAGATTCAGGATTGGATGGGCAGTTTTCAAACATGTGAAGCCCTCCACAGAAAACACAAGTTTCTCCTGTGTTCACTGCATTGACTTGGGGTACTGGACTTTGAGGTTGAGACAATCTTGCCTCAATGGCTTGACCCTGATTTTTCACTAAAGTTGTTAGTGCATCAAACTTGGCTGAGAGAACAGTTACAGTGTCAAGCTCATGTAAACCAGCTACTCTTCTTGACTGATTTCTATCTTCAGGCCATTGAGCATAATTTTGAGTCATTTGTTCCAACAACTCATGAGCTTGGTTAAAGGACATTGACATAAACATGCCATTAGCAGCAGAATTTGCTAAGGCTCTGTTTTGGGTATTTAGGCTGTTGTAAAAAGTTTGCAACACTGCCCAAGGTGGCAAGCCATGGTTAGGACATTGCTTAAGAAGGATTTTAAATCTCTCCCAGACATCTACAAGGGTCTCACCATCTTTTTGCATGAAATTGGTGATGTCACATCTGATTTGCACTATTTTATTAGAAGGGAAAAATTTCATAATAAATTTTTCAGCCAGAGAATGCCAATCTGTTATGGAGTTGGATGGAAGGGAGTTCAACCACTCTTTGGCTTTGTCAACCAAAGAGTGAGGGAAAAGCTTCAATCTCAACACATCATCTGAGACATTTGGAATCCTAAAAGTGTTAGCCACCTCTAGGAAATTCCTAAGGTGCTTGTGTGGATCATCCATCAAATGTCCATGGAATTGCCCCATATTTTGAAGCATGGTGAACATTACAGGTTCAAGCTTAAAGGGCATTCCATTGACAGGTTGGGCAATACTGGGATCTAATTCATCTAAAACTGGTATGATAAAGTCCATCATGGACCTATCATTGTCATTTATGAGCTGATTTTGGATCCTCTCAGGTCCTTCCTCATTTCCCTCTCCTTCATTTTCCATTTCTTCAAACTCAGGGTTTGGAATGTTCCTATTAGCTCTCTGGGCTCTTCTCCTAAGCCTAAAGGTCCTCTCTGGTTCAGGATTGAATGCTGCTAAGAAAGGGTGTGGAGTTGCACTCATGCACCCTTTTTAAACTAAAAGAAAAAAAAAATCTAACAAGCTAACAAAACCTAGATTACTAAATTTTTATATATTTTTTTACAAACGCAACAAACAAACAAACAAACAAACAAGAACCTGCAAACAGAAAAGTCCCAAACAGTTTATGATCAAACAGATGTATAAGGCAGGAATTACCACGAACAGAATCAAAACTAAAAAATAGAAACAACTACTAAATCAGAATTCAAATGACTAAACTAAAAATAGCAAACAGTAACTATGCAGAAATAGCAATCACACATAGAAATTTGATCAAAAAAAATACTTCGATCCCCGGCAACGGCGCCAAAAACTTGTTGGTTCCTTGCAACAGTTTGCAAGTACACGCGCAAGCATACACGACAACAAGTAATATAGGGCTTTTATGAGTCCCAAATATCGTTCCCTCAAGGATCTATTTCATTTTTCTAACTTGACTAATTAGTGATTGCTAATCAGCACAAAATTTAAAAATCAAATCAAATTAAAAATGATTGGGAGTTTAGTTATAAACAGAAAAAGATTTAAATGCCAAAGAATTTTTTATAAAGGAATCAGTAACTAGAAATTTAAGAGAGTTATGGTGAATTTTTACTGAGAGTAATTCTGAAATGTATAGAATAATTTGTAAAGAAAAATAGGTTGAGTTTCGGTTCCCCTTCCCCACAGCCTCCAAATAAGTGCTAAAACAGTTTCCTAAAATCAATTCCCATGTGTTGAACCCTCTCTAACTGCTTTTAATCTCTTAAAAACATTATTATCATTTACCATCAATTGCACATCTCTGTGCTAAAAGAAGGAATGAACATTAAATCCAACCAACACATCATGGAGGCTGTTCTCATCTCTGAGTAACATCCCTTGAGAATTTTCACCTCAAGTCCATGTGTTCAACACAGTTCTGGCTTTAGTCATTTCTCAATGACTAAATCCTGAAATGTTATCCTATAATCAGGCCTTAAAAATAGCATAAATGAAAATTAACACAGCATTGAACAAAATGGGAATCAATATTAAGCAACTGAAATTTACACAAATTCAAGACTGAGGTTCGGGTACCTACACCCAACCTTAATGAAATTAGCTCATACCCATAAGGGTTAAGCTTTAAACAACAACTGAATGTTCAAATTAAAAACTAAAAACGCAGAAATCAAAGGTGCAGCAAGAGTCCTAACAACCGGACAACCTCACTGCTGCACCAACAAGTTCAGGACCAAAATATGCATTACAGAAAATAAAAACTCAGAGGAAAATGTCTACAGACGATTCAGAAAAGATAGATGCAGAAAAGATGGATCCTCACATTCACTGTTCTTCCACTATTTATAGCACCCTCCTCGCACATGCATGGGTTGTGGGCCCACTTCTTGCAGCCCCCACGTATTGCGCTCCCAAGCTGTAGCAGGTATGACGCGCCTTTTGTGCGTTGCAAGGTGGTCCCCAGTTGCTCTTCTCCCTTTCTCAGACAATGGGATTTTTCTTTTCTACCCGTACACTGGACTGCGCACAGAAATCAGTCCACCTCCACTCACAACAGATTCTCACTCACCCACTCAGCAAAAGGTGTTGTTTGGCATTTTCTGAATCAACAAAATAGTGCTAGGGTTTCTTTGTGGACCGTGGATGAGGGGTGATTTGGAGTAATGATTTGCAGATCAACGGCGATCTGACCTTGGAGGCTGATCTGGGACAGGGATGGATCGGTTTGGCTGAGGTGGGGGCTGTGATCGGGTAGCTGCTAGGGTTTATGGTTCCCTTTTCTTTCCTACACGAATGCTTTCTGCCCTCTTCCTTCCTCCTTTCTTTTTTTCTTTTTGGACCGGGTTTCACTGTGGGCTTCGCATATGCACAGCCCACCTCATCTTTTTTCTTTCTTTTGGGCTTGGCCCTTTTTTTTAGTGCAGCCCAATTGTTTTTTTCTTCTTTTTTTCTTTTTCTCTTCACTTGGGCTTTTGACTTGCTCTTCAAAAGTTCAGCCCATTCCTTGTCTCCTTTTCTTTGCATGGACAATGTCACAAATGGGCCTGAAAAATACAAATGCAAGCACATTAGTTCTTAAATTGGGATTAATCAACACAATGCATTTGGAGCTAATATTATACACAAAATATTCTTTTCCTTTACAATTTCATATTAAAAACCACATGTTCCAAGTCACATTTCATGGACTTATCACCTTCTACTGCCTGGAGGACGAACAACGCATTCTAGATTTCGTATTCCTATTCAAATCAATGAAGATTCAACGTGTAATAGCCGAATTCTACTATAGCTGAGTTGCTGCCAAAAACAAAGTTAATCATTTGGGATGAAGCACCAATGGTACATAGGTTTTGCTTTGAGGCTCTGGATAGAACACTCAGAGATGTTCTTAAAATTTTTGATACAAGCTGTGTTGATATGCCATTTGGTGAAAAAGTTGTTGTTCTACGATGTGACTTTCGGCAAATATTACATGTCATTCCTCATGGCAGCAGACAAGAGATAGTTCATGCAACTATAAATTCTTCTCATTTATGGTCCCATTGTCATTTATTAACTTTGACCAAGAACATGTGTCTTAATTCTGGAAGTAGCACTCACAATTTGGAGGAAATAAAAGAATTTTTTGAGTGGCTACTTAAAGTTGGGGATGGTGATCTTAGAGATAATGTTGACGGAGAATCTATTATAACAATTTCAAGTGAATTATT
>JAVKPL010012648.1:0-63012 GCA_032173675.1 Gastrolobium villosum
TGGACGTATAACCAATTTCTTTTTAATTTATTTTATTTATCCATTTTCGACGGAATTCGTTTTCCGTCGAAAATCTTTGACGAAATCCATTTTGCGTCGAAAAACTTCACAAAATCAATTGCTTTTGCTTTTATTTTATTCATCCATTTTCGACGGAATCCGTTGTCCGTCAAAAAACTTCACAATATCAATTTTTTTTACATTTATTTTATTTATCATTTTATTAATTGATTTTCGGTCAAAAAACTTCACAAAATCCATTTCTTTTGCATTTATTTTATTCATCCCATTT
This sequence comes from Gastrolobium villosum, assembly GCA_032173675.1. Lineage (NCBI taxonomy): Eukaryota > Viridiplantae > Streptophyta > Magnoliopsida > Fabales > Fabaceae > Gastrolobium > Gastrolobium villosum. Next base: position 293 of record JAVKPL010012648.1, read on the forward strand.
TTGACGGAATTCATTTTCCGTCGAAAAACTTCACAAAATCATTTTCTTTTGCAAATACTTTACACAAAATCAATTTCTTTTGATTTATTTTCCGTCATCCATCTTCAGCAATACATTTTTCGAAAAACTTCACAAAATCAATTTCTTTTGCATTCAAAAATTCTTCAACGAAATTCATTTTCCGTCAAAATTCCGTCGAAATCTTTTGCACTTATTTTATTCATCAGTTTTCGACGAAATTCTTTTTCCGTCGAAAAACTTCACAAAGTCAATTTCTTTTGCATTTATTTTATTCATCCATTTTCGACGGAATCCATTTTACGTCAAAAAACTTCACAAAATCAATTTCTTTTGAATTTATTTTATTCATCCATTTTCGACGGAAGACATTTTCCGTCCAAAATCTTCGACGGAATCCATTTTCCGTCGAAAAACTTCACAAAATAAATTTCTTTTGCATTTATTTTTTTCATCCGTTTTCGACGGAATCCATTTTCCGTCGAAAAACTTCACAAAATCAATTTCTTTTGCATTTATTTTTTTAATCCGTTTTCGACGGAATCCATTTTCCGTCGTAGGAATCCATTTTCCGTCGAAATACTTCACTAAATCAATTTCTTTTGCATTTATTTTATTCATCTATTTTCGACGAAATCCATTTTCCATCGAAAAATTTCACAAAATCAATTTCGCAATTATTTTATTCATCAGTATCCGACGGAATTCGTTTTCCGTCGAAAAACTTCACAAAATGAATTTCTTTTGCAATTTATTTTATTCATCCATTGTCGACGGAATTCGTTTTCCGTCAAAAATCTTTGACGAAATCCATTTTCGTCGAAAAACTTCACAAAATCAATTTCTTTTGCATTTATTTTATTCATCCATTTTCGACGGAATCCGTTTTCCGTCGAAAAACTTCACCAAATCAATTTCTTTTGCATTTATTTTATTCATCCATTTTCGACGGAATCCATTTTCGGTCAAAAAACTTCACAAAATCCATTTCTTTTGCATTTATTTTATTCATCCATTTTTGACGGAATTCATTTTCCGTCAAAAATTTTCGACGGAATCCATTTTCCGTCGAAAAACTTCACAAAATCAATTTCTTTTGATTTATTTTATTCATCAGTTTTCGACGAAATTCTTTTTCCGTCGAAAAACTTCACAAAGTCAATTTCTTTTGCATTTATTTTATTCATCCATTTTCGACGGAATACATTTTCCGTCAAAAATCTTCGATGGAATCCCTTTTCCGTCGAAAAACTTCACAAAGTCAATTTCTTTTGCATTTATTTTATTCATCAGTTTTCGACAGAATCCATTTTGCTTCGAAAAACTTCACAAAATCAATTTCTGTTGCAATTATTTTATTCATCCATTTTCGACGGAATCCATTTTTCGTCAAAAAACTTCACAAAATCAATTTCTTTTGAATTTATTTTATTCATCCATTTTCGACGGAAGACATTTTCCGTCCAAAATCTTCGACGGAATCCATTTTCCGTCGAAAAACTTCACAAAATCAATTTCTTTTGCATTTATTTTTTTCATCCGTTTTCGACGGAATCCAATTTCCGTCGTAGGAATCCATTTTCCGTCGAAATACTTCACTAAATCAATTTCTTTTGCATTTATTTTATTCATCTATTTTCGACGAAATCCATTTTCCATCGAAAAATTTCACAAAATCAATTTCTTTTGCAATTATTTTATTCATCAGTATCCGACGGAATTCGTTTTCCGTCGAAAAACTTCACAAAATGAATTTCTTTTGCAATTTATTTTATGCATCCATTGTCGACGGAATTCGTTTTCCGTCAAAAAATCTTTGACGAAATCCATTTTCGTCGAAAAACATCATAAAATCAATTGCTTTTGCTTTTATTTTATTCATCCATTTTCAACGGAATCCGTTTTCCGTCAAAAAACTTCACAATATCAATTTCTTTTACATTTATTTTATTCATCCATTTTCGACGGAATCCATTTTCGGTCAAAAAACTTCACAAAATCCATTTCTTTTGCATTTATTTTATTCATCCATTTTCGACGGAATTCATTTTCCGTCAAAAATTTTCGACGGAATCCATTTTCCGTCGAAAAACTTCACAAAATCAATTTCTTTTGCATTTATTTTATTCATCAGTTTTCGAAGAAATTCTTTTTCCGTCGAAAAACTTCACAAAATCAATTTCTTTTGCATTTATTTTATTCATCCATTTTCGACGGAATACATTTTCCGTCAAAAATCTTCGATGGAATCCCTTTTCCGTCGAAAAACTTCACAAAGTAAATTTCTATTGCATTTATTTTATTCATCAGTTTTCGACAGAATCAATTTTGCTTCGGAAAACTTCATAAAAATCAATTTCTGTTGCAATTATTTTATTCATCCATTTTCGACGGAATCCATTTTTCGTCAAAAAACTTCACAAAATCAATTTCTTTTGAATTTATTTTATTCATCCATTTTCGACGGAAGTCATTTTCCGTCCAAAATCTTCGACGGAATCCATTTTCCGTCGAAAAACTTCACAAAATCAATTTCTTTTGCATTTATTTTTTTCATCCATTTTCGACGGAATCCGTTTTCCGTCAAAAAACTTCACAAAATCAATTTCTTTTGCATTTATTTTATTCATCCATTTTCGACGGAATTCATTTTCCTACAAAAATCTTCGACGAAATCCATTTTCCATCGAAAAACTTCGCAAAATCAATTTCTTTTGCATTTATTTTATTCATCGGTTTTCGACGGAGTCCATTTTGCGTCGAAAAACTTCACAAAATCAATTTCTTTTGCATTTATTTTAGGAATCCATTTTCGACGAAATTCTTTTTCCGTCGAAAAACTTCACAAAATCAATTCCTTTTGCATTTATTTTATTCATCCATTTTCGACGGAATACATTTTCCGTCATAAATCTTCGACGGAATCACTTTTCCGTCGAAAAACTTCACAAAGTCAATTTCTTTTGCATTTATTTTATTCATCAGTTTTCGACGAAATCCATTTTCCATCGAAAAACTTCACAAAATCAATTTCTTTGCATTTATTTTATTCATCCATTTTCCGTCAAAGAACTTCACAAAATCAATATCTTTTGTTTTTATTTTATTCATCCATTTTCGAAGGAATACATTTTCCGTCAAAAATCTTCGACGGAATCCCTTTTCCGTCGAAAAACTTCACAAAGTCAATTTCTTTTGCATTTATTTTATTCATCAGTTTTCGACGAAATCCATTTTCCATCGAAAAACTTCACAAACTCAATTTCTTTTGCATTTATTTTATTCATCCATTTACGACGGAATCCATTTTCCGTCATAGAACTTCACAAAATCAATTTCTTTTGCAATTATTTTTTTCATCCGTTTTCGACGGAATCCATTTTCCATCGTAGGAATCCATTTTCCGTCGAAAAACTTCACAAAATCAATTACTTTTGCATTTATTTTATTCATCAGTTTTCGACGGAATACCATTTTCCATTTTCCATCGAAAAACTTCACAAAATCAATTTCTTTTGCATTTATTTTTTTCATCCATTTTTTACGGAATCCATTTTCCGTCGAAGGAATCCATTTTACATCGAAAAACTTCACAAAATCAATTTCTTTTGCGTTTATTTTATTCATCAGTTTTCGACGGAATTCGTTTTCCGTCGAAAAACTTCACAAAATCAATTTCTTTTGCATTTATTTTATTCATCCATTTTCGACGGAATTCATTTTTATTTTATTCATCCGTTTTCAACGGAATCCATTTTTCGTCGAAAAACTTCATAAAATCAATTTCTTTTGCATTTATTTTATTCATCTATTTCCGACGGAATTCATTTTCCGTCAAAAATCTTCGACGGAATCCCTTTTCCATCGAAAAACTTCACAAAATCAATTTCTTTTGCAATTATTTTATTCATCAGTTTTCGACGGAATTCGTTTTCCGTCGAAAAACTTCACATAATGAATTTCTTTTGCAATTTATTTTATTTATCCATTTTCGACGGAATTCGTTTTCCGTCAAAAATCTTTGACGAAATCCATTTTCGTCGAAAAACATCACAAAATCAATTGCTTTTGCTTTTATTTTATTCATCCATTTTCGACGGAATCCGTTTTCCGTCAAAAAACTTCACAATATCAATTTTTTTTACATTTATTTTATTCATCCATTTTCGACGGAATCCATTTTCGGTCAAAAAACTTCACAAAATCCATTTCTTTTGCATTTATTTTATTCATCCATTTTTGACGGAATTCATTTTCCGTCAAAAATCTTCGACGGAATCCATTTTCCGTCGAAAAACTTCACAAAATCAATTTCTTTTGATTTATTTTATTCATCAGTTTTCGACGAAATTCTTTTTCCGTCGAAAAACTTCACAAAGTCAATTTCTTTTGCATTTATTTTATTCATCCATTTTCAACGGAATACATTTTCCGTCAAAAATCTTCGATGGAATCCCTTTTCCGTCGAAAAACTTCACAAAGTCAATTTCTATTGCATTTATTTTATTCATCAGTTTTCGACAGAATCCATTTTGCTTCGAAAAACTTCATAAAAATCAATTTCTGTTGCAATTATTTTATTCATCCATTTTCGACGGAATCCATTTTTCGTCAAAAAACTTCACAAAATCAATTTCTTTTGAATTTATTTTATTCATCCATTTTCGACGGAAGACATTTTCCGTCCAAAATCTTCGACGGAATCCATTTTCCGTCGAAAAACTTCACAAAATCAATTTCTTTTGCATTTATTTTTTTCATCCATTTTCGACGGAATCCGTTTTCCGTCAAAAAACTTCACAAAATCAATTTCTTTTGCATTTATTTTATTCATCCATTTTCGACGGAATTCATTTTCCTTCAAAAATCTTCGACGGAATCCATTTTCCATCGAAAAACTTCGCAAAATCAATTTCTTTTGCATTTATTTTATTCATCGGTTTTCGACGGAGTCCATTTTGCGTCGAAAAACTTCACAAAATCAATTTCTTTTGCATTTATTTTAGGAATCCATTTTCGACGAAATTCTTTTTCCGTCGAAAAACTTCACAAAATCAATTCCTTTTGCATTTATTTTATTCATCCATTTTCGACGGAATACATTTTCCGTCATAAATCTTCGACGGAATCACTTTTCCGTCGAAAAACTTCACAAAGTCAATTTCTTTTGCATTTATTTTATTCATCAGTTTTCGACGAAATCCATTTTCCATCGAAAAACTTAACAAAATCAATTTCTTTGCATTTATTTTATTCATCCATTTTCCGTCAAAGAACTTCACAAAATCAATATCTTTTGTTTTTATTTTATTCATCCATTTTCGAAGGAATACATTTTCCGTCAAAAATCTTCGACGGAATCCCTTTTCCGTCGAAAAACTTCACAATGTCAATTTCTTTTGCATTTATTTTATTCATCAGTTTTCGACGAAATCCATTTTCCATCGAAAAACTTCACAAACTCAATTTCTTTTGCATTTATTTTATTCATCCATTTTCGACGGAATCCATTTTCCGTCATAGAACTTCACAAAATCAATTTCTTTTGCAATTATTCTTTTCATCCGTTTTCGACGGAATCCATTTTCCATCGTAGGAATCCATTTTCCGTCGAAAAACTTCACAAAATCAATTACTTTTGCATTTATTTTATTCATCAGTTTTCGACGGAATCCATTTTCCATCGAAAAACTTCACAAAATCAATTTCTTTTGCAATTATTTTATTCATCAGTTTTCGACGGAATTCGTTTTCCGTCGAAAAACTTCACATAATGAATTTCTTTTGCAATTTATTTTATTCATCCATTTTCGACGGAATTCGTTTTCCGTCAAAAATCTACGACGAAATCCATTTTCGTCGAAAAACTTCACAAAATGAATTTCTTTTGCATTTGTTTTATTCATCAGTTTTCGACGGAATCCATTTTCCATCGAAAATCTTCACAAAATCAATTTCTTTTGCATTTATTTTATTTATCAGTTTTCGACGGAATTCGTTTTCCGTCGAAATACTTCAAAAAATGAATTTCTTTTGCAATTTATTTTATTCATCCATTTTCGACGGAATTCGTTTTCCGTCAAAAATCTACGACGAAATCCATTTTCGTCGAAAGCCTTCACAAAATCAATTGCTTTTGCATTTATTATATTCATCCATTTTCGACGGAATCCGTTTTCCGTCAAAAAACTTCACAATATCAATTTTTTTTGCATTTATTTTATTCATCCATTTTCGACGGAATCCCTTTTCTGTCAAAAAACTTCACAAAATCCATTTCTTTTGCATTTATTTTATTCATCCATTTTCGACGAAATTCATTTTCCGTCAAAAATCTTTGACGGAATCCATTTTCAGTCGAAAAACTTCACAAAACCAATTTCTTTTGCATTTATTGTATTCATCAGTTTTCGACGGAATCCATTTTCCGTCGAAAAACTTCACAAAATCAATTTCTTTTGCATTTATTTTATTCATCAATTTTCGACGGAATTCGTTTTCCGTCGAAAAACTTCACAAAATGAATTTCTTTTGCAATTTATTTTATTCATCCGTTTTCGACGGAATTCATTTTCCGTCAAAAATCTTCGACGAAATCCATTTTCGTCGAAGAACTTCACAAAATCAATTGCTTTTGCCTTTATTTTATTCATCCATTTTCGACGGAATCCGTTTTCCGTCAAAAAACTTCACAAAATCAATTTCTTTTGCATTTATTTTATTCATCCATTTTCGACGGAATTCATTTTCCTTCAAAAATCTTCGACGGAATCCATTTTCCGTCGAAAAACTTCACAAAATCAATTTCTTTTGCATTTATTTTATTCATCGGTTTTAGACAGAATCCATTTTGCATCGAAAAACTTCACAAAATCAATTTCTTTTGTATTTATTTTAGGAATCCATTTTCGACGAAATTCTTTTTCCGTCGAAAAATTTCACAAAATCAATTTCTTTTGCATTTATTTTATTCATCCGTTTTCGACGGAATACATTTTCCGTCCAAAATCATCGACGGAATCACTTTTACGTCAAAAAACTTCACAAAATCAATTTCTTTTGCATTTATTTTATTCATCAGTTTTCGACGAAATCCATTTTCCAACGAAAAACTTCACAAAATCAATTTCTTTGCATTTATTTTATTCATCCATTTTCGACGGAATCCATTTTCCGTCAAAGAACTTCACAAAATCAATTTCTTTTGTTTTTATTTTATTCATCCATTTTCGAAGGAATACATTTTCCGTGTTATATCTTAGAAGTGATGACTTTTCCGTCGAAAAACTTCACAAAGTCAATTTCTTTTGCATTTATATAATTCATCAGTTTTCGACGAAATCCATTTTCAATCGAAAAACTTCACAAAATCAATTTCTTTTGCATTTATTTTATTCATCCATTATCGACGGAATCCATTTTCCGTCATAGAACTTCACAAAATCAATTTCTTTTGCAATTATTTTTTTCATCCGTTTTCGACGGAATCCATTTTCCATCGTAGGAATCCATTTTCCGTCGAAAAACTTCACAAAATTAATTACTTTTGCATTTATTTTATTCATCAGTTTTCGACGGAATCCATTTTCCATCGAAAAACTTCATAAAATCAATTTCTTTTGCAATTATTTTATTCATCAGTTTTCGACGGAATTCGTTTTCCTTCGAAAAACTTCACATAATGAATTTCTTTTGCAATTTATTTTATTCATCCATTTTCGACGGAATTCGTTTTCCGTCAAAAATCTACGACGAAATCCATTTTCGTCGAAAACCTTCACAAAATCATTTGCTTTTGCATTTATTATATTCATCCATTTTCGACGGAATCCGTTTTCCGTCAAAAAACTTCACAATATCAATTTCTTTTGCATTTATTTTATTCATCCATTTTCGACGGAATCCGTTTCCCGTCAAAAAACTTCACAATATCAATTTCTTTTGCATTTATTTTATTCATCCATTTTCGACTGAATCCATTTTCTGTCAAAAAACTTCACAAAATCAATTTCTTTTGCATTTATTTTATTCATCAGTTTTCGACGGAATCCATTTTCCGTCTAAAAACTTCACAAAATCAATTTCTTTTGCAATTATCTTATTCATCAGTTTTCGACGTAATTCTTTTTCTGTCGAAAAACTTCACAAAATGAATTTCTTTTGCAACTTATTTTATTCATCCGTTTTCGACGGAATTCGTTTTCCGTCAAAAATCTTCGACGAAATCCATTTTCGTCGAAAAACTTCACAAAATAAATTTCTTTTGCATTTATTTTATTCATCCATTTTCGACGGAATCCGTTTTCTGTCAAAAAACTTCACAATATCAATTTCTTTTGCATTTATTTTATTCATCCATTTTCGACGGAATCCATTTTCTGTCCAAAAACTTCACAAAATCAATTTCTTTTGCATTTATTTTATTCATCCATTTTCGACGGAATCCATTTTCCATCGAAAAACTTCACAAAATCAATTTCTTTTGCATTTATTTTATTCATCAGATTTCGACGGAATTCGTTTTCCGACGAAAAACTTCACAAAATGAATTTCTTTTGTAATTTATTTTATTCATCCGTTTTCTGTCAAAAATCTTCGACGAAATCCATTTTCATCGAAAAACTTCACAAAATAAATTTCTTTTGCATTTATTTTATTCATCCATTTTCGACGGAAACCGTTTTCCGTCAAAAAACTTCACAATATCAATTTCTTTTGCTTTTATTTTATTCATCCATTTCGATGGAATCCGTTTTCTGTCAAAAAACATCACAAAATCAATTTCTTTTGCATTTATTTTATTCATTAGTTTTCGACGAAATTCTTTTTCCGTCGAAAAACTTCACAAAATCAATTTCTTTTGCAATTATTATATTCATAAGCTTTCGACGGAATTCGTTTTCCGTCGAAAAACTTCACAAAATGAATTTCTTTTGCAATTTATTTTATTCATCCATTTTCAACGGAATCCGTTTTTCGTCAAAAAACTTCACAATATCAATTTCTTTTGCATTTATTTTATTCATCCCTTTTCGACGGAATCCGTTTTCCGTCCAAAAACTTCAGAAAATCAATTTCTTTTGCATTTATTTTATTCATCCATTTTCGACGGAATCCATTTTCCGTCGAAAAACTTCAGAAAATCAATTTCTTTTGCATTTATTTTATTCATCAGTTTTCGACGGAATTCGTTTTCCGCCGAAAAACTTCACAAAATGAATTTCTTTTGTAATTTATTTTATTCATCAGTTTTCGACGGAATTCGTTTTCCGCCGAAAAACTTCACAAAATGAATTTCTTTTGCAATTTATTTTATTCATCTGTTTTCGACGGAATTCGTTTTCCGTCAAAACTCTTCGACGAAATCCATTTTCGTCGAACAACTTCACAAAATCATTTGCTTTTGCATTTATTTTATTCATCCATTTTCGACGGAATTCGTTTTCCGTCAAAAATCTTCGACGAAATCCTTTTTCGTCGAAAAACTTCACAAAATCAATTTCTTTTGCATTAATTTTATTCATCCATTTTCGACGGAATCCGTTTTCTGTCAAAAAACTTCACAATATCAATTTCTTTTGCATTTATTTTATTCATCCATTTTCGACGGAATCCATTTTCTGTCCAAAAACTTCACAAAATTAATTTATTTTGCATTTATTTTATTCATCCATTTTCGACGGAATCCATTTTCCATCGAAAAACTTCACAAAATCAATTTCTTTTGCATTTATTTTATTCATCAGATTTCGATGGAATTAGTTTTCCGTCGAAAAACTTCACAAAATGAATTTCTTTTGCAATTTATTTTATTCATCCGTTTTCTGTCAAAAATCTTCGACGAAATCTATTTTCGTCGAAAAACTTCACAAAATAAATTTCTTTTGCATTTATTTTATTCATCCATTTTCGACGGAAACCGTTTTCCGTCAAAAAACTTCACAATATCAATTTCTTTTGCTTTTATTTTATTCATCCATTTCGATGGAATCCGTTTTCTGTCAAAAAACTTCACAAAATCAATTTCTTTTGCATTTATTTTATTCATCAGTTTTCGACGGAATCCATTTTCCATCTAAAAACTTCACAAAATCAATTTCTTTTGCAATTATTTTATTCATCAGTTTCGACGAAATTCTTTTTCCGTTGAAAAACTTCACAAAATGAATTTCTTTTGCAACTTATTTTATTCATCCGTTTTCGACGGAATTCGTTTTCTGTCAAAAATCTTCGACGAAATCCATTTTCGTCGAAAAACTTCACAAAATCAATTTCTTTTGCATTTATTTTATTCATCCATTTTCGACGGAATCCGTTTTCTGTCAAAAAACTTCACAATATCAATTTCTTTTGCATTTATTTTATTCATCCATTTTCGACGGAATCCGTTTCCCGTCAAAAAACTTCACTATATCAATTTCTTTTGCATTTATTTTATTCATCCATTTTCGACGGAATCCATTTTCTGTCAAAAACCTTTACAAAATCCATTTCTTTTGCATTTATTTTATTCATCCATTTTCGACGAAATTCATTTTCCGTCAAAAATCTTCGACGAAATCCATTTTCCGTCGAAAAACTTCACAAAATCAATTTCTTTTGCATTTAGTTTATTGATCAGTTTTCGACGGAATCCATTTTCCGTCGAAAAACTTCACAAAATCAATTTCTTTTGCATTTATTTTACTCATCAGTTTTCGACGAAATTCTTTTTCCTTCGAAAAACTTCACAAAATGAATTTCTTTTGCAATTTATTTTATTCATCCGTTTTCGACGGAATTCGTTTTCCGTCAAAAATCTTCGACGAAATCCATTTTCGTCGAAAAACTTCAGAAAATCAATTTCTTTTGCATTTATTTTATTCATCCATTTTCGACGGAATCCGTTTTTCGTCAAAAAACTTCACAATATCAATTTCTTTTGCATTTATTTTATTCATCCATTTTCGACGGAATCCGTTTTCCGTCCAAAAACTTCAGAAAATCAATTTCTTTTGCATTTATTTTATTCATCTATTTTCGACGGAATCCGTTTTTCGTCAAAAAACTTCACAAAATCAATTTCTTTTGCATTTATTTTATTCATCAGTTTTCGACGGAATCCATTTTCCGTCTAAAAACTTCACAAAATCAATTTCTTTTGCAATTATTTTATTCATCAGTTTCGACGAAATTCTTTTTCCGTTGAAAAACTTCACAAAATGAATTTCTTTTGCAACTTATTTTATTCATCCGTTTTCGACGGAATTCGTTTTCTGTCAAAAATCTTCGACGAAATCCATTTTCGTCGAAAAACTTCACAAAATCAATTTCTTTTGCATTTATTTTATTCATCCATTTTCGACGGAATCCGTTTTCTGTCAAAAAACTTCACAATATCAATTTCTTTTGCATTTATTTTATTCATCCATTTTCGACGGAATCCGTTTCCCGTCAAAAAACTTCACTATATCAATTTCTTTTGCATTTATTTTATTCATCCATTTTCGACGGAATCCATTTTCTGTCAAAAACCTTTACAAAATCCATTTCTTTTGCATTTATTTTATTCATCCATTTTCGACGAAATTCATTTTCCGTCAAAAATCTTCGACGGAATCCATTTTCCGTCGAAAAACTTCACAAAATCAATTTCTTTTGCATTTAGTTTATTGATCAGTTTTCGACGGAATCCATTTTCCGTCGAAAAACTTCACAAAATCAATTTCTTTTGCATTTATTTTACTCATCAGTTTTCGACGAAATTCTTTTTCCTTCGAAAAACTTCACAAAATGAATTTCTTTTGCAATTTATTTTATTCAACCGTTTTCGACGGAATTCGTTTTCCGTCAAAAATCTTCGACGAAATCCATTTTCGTCGAAAAACTTCAGAAAATCAATTTCTTTTGCATTTATTTTATTCATCCATTTTCGACGGAATCCGTTTTTCGTCAAAAAACTTCACAATATCAATTTCTTTTGCATTTATTTTATTCATCCATTTTCGACGGAATCCGTTTTCCGTCCAAAAACTTCAGAAAGTCAATTTCTTTTGCATTTATTTTATTCATCCATTTTCGACGGAATCCGTTTTTCGTCAAAAAACTTCACAATATCAATTTCTTTTGCATTTATTTTATTTTCAGATCAGAATTCGTTTTCCGTCGAAAAACTTCACAAAATGAATTTCTTTTGCAATTTATTTTATTCATCCATTTTCGACGGAATCCATTTTCCATCAAAAAACTTCACAAAATCAATTTCTTTTGCAATTATTTTATTCATCAGTTTCGACGAAATTCGTTTTCCGTCGAAAAACATCACAAAATGAATTTCTTTTGCAACTTATTTTATTCATCCGTTTTCGACGGAATTCGTTTTCTGTCAAAAATCTTCGACGAAATCCATTTTCGTCGAAAAACTTCACAAAATCAATTTCTTTTGCATTTATTTTATTCATCCATTTTCGACGGAATCCGTTTTCTGTCAAAAAACTTCACAATATCAATTTCTTTTGCATTTATTTTATTCATCCATTTTCGACGGAATCCGTTTCCCGTCAAAAAACTTCACTATATCAATTTCTTTTGCATTTATTTTATTCATCCATTTTCGACGGAATCCATTTTCTGTCAAAAACCTTTACAAAATCCATTTCTTTTGCATTTATTTTATTCATCCATTTTCGACGAAATTCATTTTCCATCAAAAATCTTCGACGGAATCCATTTTCCGTCGAAAAACTTCACAAAATCAATTTCTTTTGCATTTAGTTTATTGATCAGTTTTCGACGGAATCCATTTTCCGTCGAAAAACTTCACAAAATCAATTTCTTTTGCATTTATTTTACTCATCAGTTTTCGACGAAATTCTTTTTCCTTCGAAAAACTTCACAAAATGAATTTCTTTTGCAATTTATTTTATTCATCCGTTTTCGACGGAATTCGTTTTCCGTCAAAAATCTTCGACGAAATCCATTTTCGTCGAAAAACTTCAGAAAATCAATTTCTTTTGCATTTATTTTATTCATCCAATTTCGACGGAATCCGTTTTTCGTCAAAAAACTTCACAATATCAATTTCTTTTGCTTTTATTTTATTCATCCATTTCGATGGAATCCGTTTTCTGTCAAAAAACATCACAAAATCAATTTCTTTTGCATTTATTTTATTCATCAGTTTTCGACGAAATTCTTTTTCCGTCGAAAAACTTCACAAAATCAATTTCTTTTGCAATTATTATATTCATAAGCTTTCGACGGAATTCGTTTTCCGTCGAAAAACTTCACAAAATGAATTTCTTTTGCAATTTATTTTATTCATCCATTTTCAACGGAATGCGTTTTTCGTCAAAAAACTTCACAATATCAATTTCTTTTGCATTTATTTTATTCATCCCTTTTCGACGGAATCCGTTTTCCGTCCAAAAACTTCAGAAAATCAATTTCTTTTGCATTTATTTTATTCATCCATTTTCGACGGAATCCATTTTCCGTCGAAAAACTTCAGAAAATCAATTTCTTTTGCATTTATTTTATTCATCAGTTTTCGACGGAATTCGTTTTCCGCCGAAAAACTTCACAAAATGAATTTCTTTTGCAATTTATTTTATTCATCTGTTTTCGACGGAATTCGTTTTCCGTCAAAACTCTTCGACGAAATCCATTTTCGTCGAACAACTTCACAAAATCATTTGCTTTTGCATTTATTTTATTCATCCATTTTCGACGGAATTCGTTTTCCGTCAAAAATCTTCGACGAAATCCTTTTTCGTCGAAAAACTTCACAAAATCAATTTCTTTTGCATTAATTTTATTCATCCATTTTCGACGGAATCCGTTTTCTGTCAAAAAACTTCACAATATCAATTTCTTTTGCATTTATTTTATTCATCCATTTTCGACGGAATCCATTTTCTGTCCAAAAACTTCACAAAATTAATTTATTTTGCATTTATTTTATTCATCCATTTTCGACGGAATCCATTTTCCATCGAAAAACTTCACAAAATCAATTTCTTTTGCATTTATTTTATTCATCAGATTTCGACGGAATTAGTTTTCCGTCGAAAAACTTCACAAACTGAATTTCTTTTGCAATTTATTTTATTCATCCGTTTTCTGTCAAAAATCTTCGACGAAATCCATTTTCATCGAAAAACTTCACAAAATAAATTTCTTTTGCATTTATTTTATTCATCCATTTTCGACGGAAACCGTTTTCCGTCAAAAAACTTCACAATATCAATTTCTTTTGCTTTTATTTTATTCATCCATTTCGATGGAATCCGTTTTCTGTCAAAAAACTTCACAAAATCAATTTCTTTTGCATTTATTTTATTCATCAGTTTTCGACGGAATCCATTTTCCGTCTAAAAACTTCACAAAATCAATTTCTTTTGCAATTATTTTATTCATCAGTTTCGACGAAATTCTTTTTCCGTTGAAAAACTTCACAAAATGAATTTCTTTTGCAACTTATTTTATTCATCCGTTTTCGACGGAATTCGTTTTCTGTCAAAAATCTTCGACGAAATCCATTTTCGTCGAAAAACTTCACAAAATCAATTTCTTTTGCATTTATTTTATTCATCCATTTTCGACGGAATCCGTTTTCTGTCAAAAAACTTCACAATATCAATTTCTTTTGCATTTATTTTATTCATCCATTTTCGACGGAATCCGTTTCCCGTCAAAAAACTTCACTATATCAATTTCTTTTGCATTTATTTTATTCATCCATTTTCGACGGAATCCATTTTCTGTCAAAAACCTTTACAAAATCCATTTCTTTTGCATTTATTTTATTCATCCATTTTCGACGAAATTCATTTTCCGTCAAAAATCTTCGACGGAATCCATTTTCCGTCGAAAAACTTCACAAAATCAATTTCTTTTGCATTTAGTTTATTGATCAGTTTTCGACGGAATCCATTTTCCGTCGAAAAACTTCACAAAATCAATTTCTTTTGCATTTATTTTACTCATCGGTTTTCGACGAAATTCTTTTTCCTTCGAAAAACTTCACAAAATGAATTTCTTTTGCAATTTATTTTATTCATCCGTTTTCGACGGAATTCGTTTTCCGTAAAAAATCTTCGACGAAATCCATTTTCGTCGAAAAACTTCAGAAAATCAATTTCTTTTGCATTTATTTTATTCATCCATTTTCGACGGAATCCGTTTTTCGTCAAAAAACTTCACAATATCAATTTCTTTTGCATTTATTTTATTCATCCATTTTCGACGGAATCCGTTTTCCGTCCAAAAACTTCAGAAAATCAATTTCTTTTGCATTTATTTTATTCATCCATTTTCGACGGAATCCGTTTTTCGTCAAAAAACTTCACAATATCAATTTCTTTTGCATTTATTTTATTTATCAGATTTCGACGGAATTCGTTTTCCGTCGAAAAACTTCACAAAATGAATTTCTTTTGCAATTTATTTTATTCATCCATTTTCGACGGAATCCATTTTCCATCAAAAAACTTCACAAAATCAATTTCTTTTGCATTTATTTTATTTATCAGATTTCGACGGAATTCGTTTTCCGTCGAAAAACATCACAAAATGAATTTCTTTTGCAATTTATTTTATTCATCCGTTTTCTGTCAAAAATCTTCGACGAAATCCATTTTCATCGAAAAACTTCACAAAATAAATTTCTTTTGCATTTATTTTATTCATCCATTTTCGACGGAAACCGTTTTCCGTCAAAAAACTTCACAATATCAATTTCTTTTGCTTTTATTTTATTCATCCATTTCGATGGAATCCGTTTTCTGTCAAAAAACATCACAAAATCAATTTCTTTTGCATTTATTTTATTCATCAGTTTTCGACGAAATTCTTTTTCCGTCGAAAAACTTCACAAAATCAATTTCTTTTGCAATTATTATATTCATAAGCTTTCGACGGAATTCGTTTTCCGTCGAAAAACTTCACAAAATGAATTTCTTTTGCAATTTATTTTATTCATCCATTTTCAACGGAATCCGTTTTTCGTCAAAAAACTTCACAATATCAATTTCTTTTGCATTTATTTTATTCATCCCTTTTCGACGGAATCCGTTTTCCGTCCAAAAACTTCAGAAAATCAATTTCTTTTGCATTTATTTTATTCATCCATTTTCGACGGAATCCATTTTCCGTCGAAAAACTTCAGAAAATCAATTTCTTTTGCATTTATTTTATTCATCAGTTTTCGACGGAATTCGTTTTCCGCCGAAAAACTTCACAAAATGAATTTCTTTTGCAATTTATTTTATTCATCTGTTTTCGACGGAATTCGTTTTCCGTCAAAACTCTTCGACGAAATCCATTTTCGTCGAACAACTTCACAAAATCATTTGCTTTTGCATTTATTTTATTCATCCATTTTCGACGGAATTCGTTTTCCGTCAAAAATCTTCGACGAAATCCTTTTTCGTCGAAAAACTTCACAAAATCAATTTCTTTTGCATTAATTTTATTCATCCATTTTCGACGGAATCCGTTTTCTGTCAAAAAACTTCACAATATCAATTTCTTTTGCATTTATTTTATTCATCCATTTTCGACGGAATCCATTTTCTGTCCAAAAACTTCACAAAATTAATTTATTTTGCATTTATTTTATTCATCCATTTTCGACGGAATCCATTTTCCATCGAAAAACTTCACAAAATCAATTTCTTTTGTATTTATTTTATTCATCAGATTTCGACGGAATTAGTTTTCCGTCGAAAAACTTCACAAAATGAATTTCTTTTGCAATTTATTTTATTCATCCGTTTTCTGTCAAAAATCTTCGACGAAATCCATTTTCATCGAAAAACTTCACAAAATAAATTTCTTTTGCATTTATTTTATTCATCCATTTTCGACGGAAACCGTTTTCCGTCAAAAAACTTCACAATATCAATTTCTTTTGCTTTTATTTTATTCATCCATTTCGATGGAATCCGTTTTCTGTCAAAAAACTTCACAAAATCAATTTCTTTTGCATTTATTTTATTCATCAGTTTTCGACGGAATCCATTTTCCGTCTAAAAACTTCACAAAATCAATTTCTTTTGCAATTATTTTATTCATCAGTTTCGACGAAATTCTTTTTCCGTTGAAAAACTTCACAAAATGAATTTCTTTTGCAACTTATTTTATTCATCCGTTTTCGACGGAATTCGTTTTCTGTCAAAAATCTTCGACGAAATCCATTTTCGTCGAAAAACTTCACAAAATCAATTTCTTTTGCATTTATTTTATTCATCCATTTTCGACGGAATCCGTTTTCTGTCAAAAAACTTCACAATATCAATTTCTTTTGCATTTATTTTATTCATCCATTTTCGACGGAATCCGTTTCCCGTCAAAAAACTTCACTATATCAATTTCTTTTGCATTTATTTTATTCATCCATTTTCGACGGAATCCATTTTCTGTCAAAAACCTTTACAAAATCCATTTCTTTTGCATTTATTTTATTCATCCATTTTCGACGAAATTCATTTTCCGTCAAAAATCTTCGACGGAATCCATTTTCCGTCGAAAAACTTCACAAAATCAATTTCTTTTGCATTTAGTTTATTGATCAGTTTTCGACGGAATCCATTTTCCGTCGAAAAACTTCACAAAATCAATTTCTTTTGCATTTATTTTACTCATCGGTTTTCGACGAAATTCTTTTTCCTTCGAAAAACTTCACAAAATGAATTTCTTTTGCAATTTATTTTATTCATCCGTTTTCGACGGAATTCGTTTTCCGTCAAAAATCTTCGACGAAATCCATTTTCGTCGAAAAACTTCAGAAAATCAATTTCTTTTGCATTTATTTTATTCATCCATTTTCGACGGAATCCGTTTTTCGTCAAAAAACTTCACAATATCAATTTCTTTTGCATTTATTTTATTCATCCATTTTCGACGGAATCCGTTTTCCGTCCAAAAACTTCAGAAAATCAATTTCTTTTGCATTTATTTTATTCATCCATTTTCGACGGAATCCGTTTTTCGTCAAAAAACTTCATAATATCAATTTCTTTTGCATTTATTTTATTCATCCATTTTCGACGGAATCCGTTTTCCGTCCAAAAACTTCAGAAAATCAATTTCTTTTGCATTTATTTTATTCATCCATTTTCGACGGAATCCATTTTCCATCGAAAAACTTCAGAAAATCAATTTCTTTTGCATTTATTTTATTCATCAGTTTTCGACGGAATTCGTTTTCCGCTGAAAAACTTCACAAAATGAATTTCTTTTGCAATTTATTTTATTCATCCGTATTCGATGGAATTCGTTTTCGGTCAAAAATCTTCGACGAAATCCATTTTCGTCGAAAAACTTCACAAAATCAATTTCTTTTGCATTTATTTTTTTCATCCATTTTCGACGGAATCCGTTTTTCGTCAAAAACTTCACAATATCAATTTCTTTTGCATTTATTTTATTCATCAGTTTTCGACGGAATTCGTTTTCCGTCGAAAAACTTCACAAAATGAATTTCTTTTGCAATTTATTTTATTCATCCGTTTTCGACGGAATTCATTTTCCGTCAAAAATCTTCGACGAAATCCATTTTCGTCGAAGAACTTCACAAAATCAATTGCTTTTGCCTTTATTTTATTCATCCATTTTTGACGGAATCCGTTTTCCGTCAAAAAACTTCACAAAATCAATTTCTTTTGTATTTATTTTATTCATCCATTTTCGACGGAATTCATTTTCCTTCAAAAATCTTCGACGGAATCCATTTTCCGTCGAAAAACTTCACAAAATCAATTTCTTTTGCATTTATTTTATTCATCGGTTTTAGACAGAATCCATTTTGCATCGAAAAACTTCACAAAATCAATTTCTTTTGTATTTATTTTAGGAATCCATTTTCGACGAAATTCTTTGTCCGTCGAAAAATTTCACAAAATCAATTTCTTTTGCATTTATTTTATTCATCCATTTTCGACGGAATACATTTTCCGTCAAAAATCATCGACGGAATCACTTTTCCGTCAAAAAACTTCACAAAATCAATTTCTTTTGCATTTATTTTATTCATCAGTTTTCGACGAAATCCATTTTCCAACGAAAAACTTCACAAAATCAATTTCTTTGCATTTATTTTATTCATCCATTTTCGACGGAATCCATTTTCCGTCAAAGAACTTCACAAAATCAATTTCTTTTGTTTTTATTTTATTCATCCATTTTCGAAGGAATACATTTTCCGTCAAAAATCATCGACGGAATCACTTTTACGTCAAAAAACTTCACAAAATCAATTTCTTTTGCATTTATTTTATTCATCAGTTTTCGACGAAATCCATTTTCAATCGAAAAACTTCACAAAATCAATTTCTTTTGCATTTATTTTATTCATCCATTATCGACGGAATCCATTTTCCGTCATAGAACTTCACAAAATCAATTTCTTTTGCAATTATTTTTTTCATCCGTTTTCGACGGAATCCATTTTCCATCGTAGGAATCCATTTTCCGTCGAAAAACTTCACAAAATTAATTACTTTTGCATTTATTTTAATCATCAGTTTTCGACGGAATTCGTTTTCCGCCGAAAAACTTCACAAAATGAATTTCTTTTGCAATTTATTTTATTCATCCGTATTCGATGGAATTCGTTTTCGGTCAAAAATCTTCGACGAAATCCATTTTCGTCGAAAAACTTCACAAAATCAATTTCTTTTGCATTTATTTTTTTCATCCATTTTCGACGGAATCCGTTTTTCGTCAAAAACTTCACAATATCAATTTCTTTTGCATTTATTTTATTCATCAGTTTTCGACGGAATTCGTTTTCCTTCGAAAAACTTCACATAATGAATTTCTTTTGCAATTTATTTTATTCATCCATTTTCGACGGAATTCGTTTTCCGTCAAAAATCTACGACGAAATCCATTTTCGTCGAAAACCTTCACAAAATCATTTGCTTTTGCATTTATTATATTCATCCATTTTCGACGGAATCCGTTTTCCGTCAAAAAACTTCACAATATCAATTTCTTTTGCATTTATTTTATTCATCCATTTTCGACGGAATCCGTTTCCCGTCAAAAAACTTCACAATATCAATTTCTTTTGCATTTATTTTATTCATCCATTTTCGACTGAATCCATTTTCTGTCAAAAAACTTCACAAAATCAATTTCTTTTGCATTTATTTTATTCATCAGTTTTCGACGGAATCCATTTTCCGTCTAAAAACTTCACAAAATCAATTTCTTTTGCAATTATCTTATTCATCAGTTTTCGACGTAATTCTTTTTCTATCGAAAAACTTCACAAAATGAATTTCTTTTGCAACTTATTTTATTCATCCGTTTTCGACGGAATTCGTTTTCCGTCAAAAATCTTCGACGAAATCCATTTTCGTCGAAAAACTTCACAAAATCAATTTCTTTTGCATTTATTTTATTCATCCATTTTCGACGGAATCCGTTTTCTGTCAAAAAACTTCACAATATCAATTTCTTTTGCATTTATTTTATTCATCCATTTTCGACGGAATCCATTTTCTGTCCAAAAACTTCACAAAATCAATTTCTTTTGCATTTATTTTATTCATCCATTTTCGACGGAATCCATTTTCCATCGAAAAACTTCACAAAATCAATTTCTTTTGCATTTATTTTATTCATCAGATTTCGACGGAATTCGTTTTCCGTCGAAAAACTTCACAAAATGAATTTCTTTTGCAATTTATTTTATTCATCCGTTTTCTGTCAAAAATCTTCGACGAAATCCATTTTCATCGAAAAACTTCACAAAATAAATTTCTTTTGCATTTATTTTATTCATCCATTTTCGACGGAATCCATTTTCTGTACAAAAACTTCACAAAATCAATTTCTTTTGCATTTATTTTATTCATCCATTTTCGACGGAATCCATTTTCCATCGAAAAACTTCACAAAATCAATTTCTTTTGCATTTATTTTATTTATCAGATTTCGACGGAATTCGTTTTCCGTCGAAAAACTTCACAAAATGAATTTCTTTTGCAATTTATTTTATTCATCCGTTTTCTGTCAAAAATCTTCGACGAAATCCATTTTCATCGAAAAACTTCACAAAATAAATTTCTTTTGCATTTATTTTATTCATCCATTTTCGACGGAAACCGTTTTCCGTCAAAAAACTTCACAATATCAATTTCTTTTGCTTTTATTTTATTCATCCATTTCGATGGAATCCGTTTTCTGTCAAAAAACATCACAAAATCAATTTCTTTTGCATTTATTTTATTCATCAGTTTTCGACGAAATTCTTTTTCCGTCGAAAAACTTCACAAAATCAATTTCTTTTGCAATTATTATATTCATAAGCTTTCGACGGAATTCGTTTTCCGTCGAAAAACTTCACAAAATGAATTTCTTTTGCAATTTATTTTATTCATCCATTTTCAACGGAATCCGTTTTTCGTCAAAAAACTTCACAATATCAATTTCTTTTGCATTTATTTTATTCATCCCTTTTCGACGGAATCCGTTTTCCGTCCAAAAACTTCAGAAAATCAATTTCTTTTGCATTTATTTTATTCATCCATTTTCGACGGAATCCATTTTCCGTCGAAAAACTTCAGAAAATCAATTTCTTTTGCATTTATTTTATTCATCAGTTTTCGACGGAATTCGTTTTCCGCCGAAAAACTTCACAAAATGAATTTCTTTTGCAATTTATTTTATTCATCAGTTTTCGACGGAATTCGTTTTCCGCCGAAAAACTTCACAAAATGAATTTCTTTTGCAATTTATTTTATTCATCTGTTTTCGACGGAATTCGTTTTCCGTCAAAACTCTTCGACGAAATCCATTTTCGTCGAACAACTTCACAAAATCATTTGCTTTTGCATTTATTTTATTCATCCATTTTCGACGGAATTCGTTTTCCGTCAAAAATCTTCGACGAAATCCTTTTTCGTCGAAAAACTTCACAAAATCAATTTCTTTTGCATTAATTTTATTCATCCATTTTCGACGGAATCCGTTTTCTGTCAAAAAACTTCACAATATCAATTTCTTTTGCATTTATTTTATTCATCCATTTTCGACGGAATCCATTTTCTGTCCAAAAACTTCACAAAATTAATTTATTTTGCATTTATTTTATTCATCCATTTTCGACGGAATCCATTTTCCATCGAAAAACTTCACAAAATCAATTTCTTTTGCATTTATTTTATTCATCAGATTTCGACGGAATTAGTTTTCCGTCGAAAAACTTCACAAAATGAATTTCTTTTGCAATTTATTTTATTCATCCGTTTTCTGTCAAAAATCTTCGACGAAATCCATTTTCATCGAAAAACTTCACAAAATAAATTTCTTTTGCATTTATTTTATTCATCCATTTTCGACGGAAACCGTTTTCCGTCAAAAAACTTCACAATATCAATTTCTTTTGCTTTTATTTTATTCATCCATTTCGATGGAATCCGTTTTCTGTCAAAAAACTTCACAAAATCAATTTCTTTTGCATTTATTTTATTCATCAGTTTTCGACGGAATCCATTTTCCGTCTAAAAACTTCACAAAATCAATTTCTTTTGCAATTATTTTATTCATCAGTTTCGACGAAATTCTTTTTCCGTTGAAAAACTTCACAAAATGAATTTCTTTTGCAACTTATTTTATTCATCCGTTTTCGACGGAATTCGTTTTCTGTCAAAAATCTTCGACGAAATCCATTTTCGTCGAAAAACTTCACAAAATCAATTTCTTTTGCATTTATTTTATTCATCCATTTTCGACGGAATCCGTTTTCTGTCAAAAAACTTCACAATATCAATTTCTTTTGCATTTATTTTATTCATCCATTTTCGACGGAATCCGTTTCCCGTCAAAAAACTTCACTATATCAATTTCTTTTGCATTTATTTTATTCATCCATTTTCGACGGAATCCATTTTCTGTCAAAAACCTTTACAAAATCCATTTCTTTTGCATTTATTTTATTCATCCATTTTCGACGAAATTCATTTTCCGTCAAAAATCTTCGACGGAATCCATTTTCCGTCGAAAAACTTCACAAAATCAATTTCTTTTGCATTTAGTTTATTGATCAGTTTTCTACGGAATCCATTTTCCGTCGAAAAACTTCACAAAATCAATTTCTTTTGCATTTATTTTACTCATCAGTTTTCGACGAAATTCTTTTTCCTTCGAAAAACTTCACAAAATGAATTTCTTTTGCAATTTATTTTATTCATCCGTTTTCGACGGAATTCGTTTTCCGTCAAAAATCTTCGACGAAATCCATTTTCGTCGAAAAACTTCAGAAAATCAATTTCTTTTGCATTTATTTTATTCATCCATTTTCGACGGAATCCGTTTTTCGTCAAAAAACTTCACAATATCAATTTCTTTTGCATTTATTTTATTCATCCATTTTCGACGGAATCCGTTTTCCGTCCAAAAACTTCAGAAAATCAATTTCTTTTGCATTTATTTTATTCATCCATTTTCGACGGAATCCGTTTTTCGTCAAAAAACTTCACAATATCAATTTCTTTTGCATTTATTTTATTCATCCATTTTCGACGGAATCCGTTTTCCGTCCAAAAACTTCAGAAAATCAATTTCTTTTGCATTTATTTTATTCATCCATTTTCGACGGAATCCATTTTCCGTCGAAAAACTTCAGAAAATCAATTTCTTTTGCATTTATTTAATTCATCAGTTTTCGACGGAATTCGTTTTCCGCCGAAAAACTTCACAAAATGAATTTCTTTTGCAATTTATTTTATTCATCCGTATTCGATGGAATTCGTTTTCGGTCAAAAATCTTCGACGAAATCCATTTTCGTCGAAAAACTTCACAAAATCAATTTCTTTTGCATTTATTTTTTTCATCCATTTTCAACGGAATCCGTTTTTCGTCAAAAACTTCACAATATCAATTTCTTTTGCTTTTATCTTATTCTTCCATTTTCGATGGAATCCATTTTCCGTCAAAAATCTTCGACGGAATCCATTTTCTGTCAAAAAACTTTACAAAATCAATTTCTTTTGCATTTATTTTATTCATCAGTTTTCGACGGAATCCGTTTTCCGTCGAAAAACTTCACAAAACCAATTTCTTTTGCATTTATTTTATTCATCAGTTTTCGACGAAATTCTTTTTCCGTCGAAAAACTTCACAAAATCAATTTCTTTTGCAATTATTTTATTGATAAGCTTTCGACGGAATTCGTTTTCCGTCGAAAAACTTCACAAAATGAATTTCTTTTGCAATTTATTTTATTCATCCATTTTCAACGGAATTCGTTTTCCGTCAAAAATCTTCGACGAAGTCCATTTTCGTCGAAAAACTTCACAAAATGAATTTCTTTTGCATTTGTTTTATTCATCAGTTTTTGACGGAATCCATTTTCCATCGAAAAACTTCACAAAATGAATTTCTTTTGCATTTGTTTTATTCATCAGTTTTCGACGGAATTCGTTTTCCGTCGAAAAACTTCACAAAATGAATTTCTTTTGCAATTTATTTTATTCATCCATTTTCGACGGAATTCGTTTTCCGTCAAAACTCTTCGACGAAATCCATTTTCGTCGAACAACTTCACAAAATCATTTGCTTTTGCATTTATTTTATTCATCCATTTTCGACGGAATTCGTTTTCCGTCAAAAATCTTCGACGAAATCCTTTTTCGTCGAAAAACTTCACAAAATCAATTTCTTTTGCATTAATTTTATTCATCCATTTTCGACGGAATCCGTTTTCTGTCAAAAAACTTCACAATATCAATTTCTTTTGCATTTATTTTATTCATCCATTTTCGACGGAATCCATTTTCTGTCCAAAAACTTCACAAAATTAATTTATTTTGCATTTATTTTATTCATCCATTTTCGAAGGAATCCATTTTCCATCGAAAAACTTCACAAAATCAATTTCTTTTGCATTTATTTTATTCATCAGATTTCGACGGAATTAGTTTTCCGTCGAAAAACTTCACAAAATGAATTTCTTTTGCAATTTATTTTATTCATCCGTTTTCTGTCAAAAATCTTCGACGAAATCCATTTTCATCGAAAAACTTCACAAAATAAATTTCTTTTGCATTTATTTTATTCATCCATTTTCGACGGAAACCGTTTTCCGTCAAAAAACTTCACAATATCAATTTCTTTTGCTTTTATTTTATTCATCCATTTCGATGGAATCCGTTTTCTGTCAAAAAACTTCACAAAATCAATTTCTTTTGCATTTATTTTATTCATCAGTTTTCGACGGAATCCATTTTCCGTCTAAAAACTTCACAAAATCAATTTCTTTTGCAATTATTTTATTCATCAGTTTCGACGAAATTCTTTTTCCGTTGAAAAACTTCACAAAATGAATTTCTTTTGCAACTTATTTTATTCATCCGTTTTCGACGGAATTCGTTTTCTGTCAAAAATCTTCGACGAAATCCATTTTCGTCGAAAAACTTCACAAAATCAATTTCTTTTGCATTTATTTTATTCATCCATTTTCGACGGAATCCGTTTTCTGTCAAAAAACTTCACAATATCAATTTCTTTTGCATTTATTTTATTCATCCATTTTCGACGGAATCCGTTTCCCGTCAAAAAACTTCACTATATCAATTTCTTTTGCATTTATTTTATTCATCCATTTTCGACGGAATCCATTTTCTGTCAAAAACCTTTACAAAATCCATTTCTTTTGCATTTATTTTATTCATCCATTTTCGACGAAATTCATTTTCCGTCAAAAATCTTCGACGGAATCCATTTTCCGTCGAAAAACTTCACAAAATCAATTTCTTTTGCATTTAGTTTATTGATCAGTTTTCGACGGAATCCATTTTCCGTCGAAAAACTTCACAAAATCAATTTCTTTTGCATTTATTTTACTCATCAGTTTTCGACGAAATTCTTTTTCCTTCGAAAAACTTCACAAAATGAATTTCTTTTGCAATTTATTTTATTCATCCGTTTTCGACGGAATTCGTTTTCCGTCAAAAATCTTCGACGAAATCCATTTTCGTCGAAAAACTTCAGAAAATCAATTTCTTTTGCATTTATTTTATTCATCCATTTTCGACGGAATCCGTTTTTCGTCAAAAAACTTCACAATATCAATTTCTTTTGCATTTATTTTATTCATCCATTTTCGACGGAATCCGTTTTCCGTCCAAAAACTTCAGAAAATCAATTTCTTTTGCATTTATTTTATTCATCCATTTTCGACGGAATCCGTTTTTCGTCAAAAAACTTCACAATATCAATTTCTTTTGCATTTATTTTATTCATCCATTTTCGACGGAATCCGTTTTCCGTCCAAAAACTTCAGAAAATCAATTTCTTTTGCATTTATTTTATTCATCCATTTTCGACGGAATCCATTTTCCGTCGAAAAACTTCAGAAAATCAATTTCTTTTGCATTTATTTTATTCATCAGTTTTCGACGGAATTCGTTTTCCGCCGAAAAACTTCACAAAATGAATTTCTTTTGCAATTTATTTTATTCATCCGTATTCGATGGAATTCGTTTTCGGTCAAAAATCTTCGACGAAATCCATTTTCGTCGAAAAACTTCACAAAATCAATTTCTTTTGCATTTATTTTTTTCATCCATTTTCGACGGAATCCGTTTTTCGTCAAAAACTTCACAATATCAATTTCTTTTGCTTTTATCTTATTCTTCCATTTTCGATGGAATCCATTTTCCGTCAAAAATCTTCGACGGAATCCATTTTCTGTCAAAAAAACTTTACAAAATCAATTTCTTTTGCATTTATTTTATTCATCAGTTTTCGACGGAATCCGTTTTCCGTCGAAAAACTTCACAAAATCAATTTCTTTTGCATTTATTTTATTCATCAGTTTTCGACGAAATTCTTTTTCCGTCGAAAAACTTCACAAAATCAATTTCTTTTGCAATTATTTTATTGATAAGCTTTCGACGGAATTCGTTTTCCGTCGAAAAACTTCACAAAATGAATTTCTTTTGCAATTTATTTTATTCATCCATTTTCAACGGAATTCGTTTTCCGTCAAAAATCTTCGACGAAGTCCATTTTCGTCGAAAAACTTCACAAAATGAATTTCTTTTGCATTTGTTTTATTCATCAGTTTTTGACGGAATCCATTTTCCATCGAAAAACTTCACAAAATGAATTTCTTTTGCATTTGTTTTATTCATCAGTTTTCGACGGAATTCGTTTTCCGTCGAAAAACTTCACAAAATTAATTTCTTTTGCAATTTATTTTATTCATCCATTTTCGACGGAATTCGTTTTCCGTCAAAACTCTTCGTCGAAATCCATTTTCGTCGAACAACTTCACAAAATCATTTGCTTTTGCATTTATTTTATTCATCCATTTTCGACGGAATCCGTTTCCCGTCAAAAAACTTCACAATATCAATTTCTTTTGCATTTATTTTATTCATCCATTTTCGACTGAATCCATTTTCTGTCAAAAAACTTCAAAAAATCAATTTCTTTTGCATTTATTTTATTCATCAGTTTTCGACGGAATCCATTTTCCGTCTAAAAACTTCACAAAATCAATTTCTTTTGCAATTATCTTATTCATCAGTTTTCGACGTAATTCTTTTTCTGTCGAAAAACTTCACAAAATGAATTTCTTTTGCAACTTATTTTATTCATCCGTTTTCGACGGAATTCGTTTTCCGTCAAAAATCTTCGACGAAATCCATTTTCGTCGAAAAACTTCACAAAATCAATTTCTTTGCATTTATTTTATTCATCCATTTTCGACGGAATCCGTTTTCTGTCAAAAAACTTCACAATATCAATTTCTTTTGCATTTATTTTATTCATCCATTTTCGACGGAATCCATTTTCTGTCCAAAAACTTCACAAAATCAATTTCTTTTGCATTTATTTTATTCATCCATTTTCGACGGAATCCATTTTCCATCGAAAAACTTCACAAAATCAATTTCTTTTGCATTTATTTTATTCATCAGATTTCGACGAAATTCGTTTTCCGTCGAAAAACTTCACAAAATGAATTTCTTTTGCAATTTATTTTATTCATCCGTTTTCTGTCAAAAATCTTCGACGAAATCCATTTTCATCGAAAAACTTCACAAAATAAATTTCTTTTGCATTTATTTTATTCATCCATTTTCGACGGAATCCATTTTCTGTCCAAAAACTTCACAAAATCAATTTCTTTTGCATTTATTTTATTCATCCATTTTCGACGGAATCCATTTTCCATCGAAAAACTTCACAAAATCAATTTCTTTTGCATTTATTTTATTCATCAGATTTCGACGGAATTCGTTTTCCGTCGAAAAACTTCACAAAATGAATTTCTTTTGCAATTTATTTTATTCATCCGTTTTCTGTCAAAAATCTTCGACGAAATCCATTTTCATCGAAAAACTTCACAAAATAAATTTCTTTTGCATTTATTTTATTCATCCATTTTCGACGGAAACCGTTTTCCGTCAAAAAACTTCACAATATCAATTTCTTTTGCTTTTATTTTATTCATCCATTTCGATGGAATCCGTTTTCTGTCAAAAAACATCACAAAATCAATTTCTTTTGCATTTATTTTATTCATCAGTTTTCGACGGAATCCATTTTCCGTCGAAAAACTTCACAAAATTAATTTCTTTTGCAATTATTTTATTCATCAGTTTCGACGAAATTCTTTTTCCATCGAAAAACTTCACAAAATGAATTTCTTTTGCAACTTATTTTATTCATCCGTTGTAACAACCCGTTGTACACCGGTATTGTTAACATTGATTATGATATTAAGCGCAGTTACAATCACAGTGATTAGGTTAATTAAATTACGGGCAAATTTTTCTTTTAACATATTCCTTTCTTTTACATCAATACATTTTCCGTAATCAATTAAAACCACACTACAATTGTAAATGCAATTTGCGGAATCATACACTTTCTAACATCATAATTCTTTCTTTTTATTCAATTCATTTAAACTCACCATCTTACTCTCATCTTTTACCAAGTTGTAGTCCTTTACATGGTCAACGCGTGGTTTCAAACCACGTATCATTTGGAGTTCTACCCATCAAGTTAAGCCCCTTTCTTTTAGTCTAGAAAAAACTGAATTTTCGAAAATTACACTGTGGTAATCGATTACCAGTGGGTGGTAATCGATTACCACCTGTCAAAAATGAGGCAGTAGCCAAAATTCTTCATCCTCTGTTCTGGTAATCGATTACCAACTTTGGGTAATCGATTACCTCACATGGTAATCGATTACCAAAGGCCAGTAATCGATTACCAGTGCAGACAGTAGCCAATTTTTCGTCCCCTGTTGCATGGTAATCGATTACCATGCTTGGGTAATCGATTACTATGCAGCAAAATGACAGATTACAGCAGTTTTGAGCCCCAAAAAGGGTGTGTAATCCATCCCTAACCCCTTGGTACTCCACATAACACATAATCATGTCCTAATGTTGGCTCTAGGCCCTTCCATCATGCTTTTTCCTTAAGTTTAAACATCATTTACAAGGTTCTCAAATAATGGCCATTTACATGCAACTATGGACCATTTTTACAACATTACTCATCAAGACTTCAAGGCTATGAATGTGGCAATGGACAAGTCCCATGCTCACTCAAAATATACAGTTATCCAAGCCATGAATAATGAAACATAAACAAGACTTAGCATATGACCATGAACACTAACAAAAGCATGGAAATGACATCATGCAATATGTTCATGACCTAAGTCTCAAAATACTAATGGTATGCTATGTGCACTCCATAATCTCCTCCAAAAGGTCATGCAATCCCAATGCACCGCATGCCAATCCAACGTCCACTATACGGGCTTCTTGCCCGAAGCTCCTCCCGGCTCATAGCGACCTGAAATGTGGTCCCCCAAACACGGGGTGAGATATACGGATATATCTCAGTAAACCAATGGAACTAGAGGCTCTCTCCACTCCATGGCTCACTAAAATGTATCAAAATGACATAATATGACATGCAAGTAAAACAGTATCACCATCCACCTGGAGACACCCAAGAACATCCACTCATGGATTCATGTTCAAGGACTCCATCATATAACTCCCGAGACAGTCCTGGCGCCTCTCCCATGGTTGAGAAGACTCCATGGCAATACCCAACCGGAACTCCTCATGAGCCCTATCCGGCGGACGTCCCCCGCTTGGATCATCCTGATGTCGCTCCCAGAGTCAACACCATGGCATTCCAACTGGCATTCTCCCGTAGGACGAATCCAGCGGATGTCCAAACCAACACACGTCAACTGGCCAGTGACCAAACAATTTTTCACAAAATACAAGCAATATGCATACAAGCACACAATCACACCATGTCATAACTACATAATCCAACCACAACCTTCCTCTAGGTGTGGTGGAGCACACTAGGGATTAAACCCAAGTTCCAAGAGTTTACCTTAACACGAGCAATCCGTTCCAAACGTATGCTCCAAATCAACTTCTCACAATTCCGACCGTGTGAGGCACCCTACAACAATCATCAAATCCAAATTACACCAAAACTCACTTTTCATGAAAATTCCTCAAATTCCTCTAAGTTAAAAACTTATATTTTTCACCAAAATTTAACATAGCATTTCTAGCTTACAAACATGATTCTAAGGCCTTTTCATCTAATAGCATTTTTCCATTTGGGCTCTCTATCATCACACATCTAAAATCAAAGCTTTGAACACAAATTCATAGATCTAAGAAATCAACCATCAAAAGACCACAAATATACTTACAATGTGTTGTATGATCACCACCAAGGCTTCACTAAACCATTTGAAGATCAAAACTCCAAGAAATCTCCAAAAATCAAAGTGGGTCGAATCTGAGTTTGCCAAAAACGCGGCCAAGGAGGTGGATTCAAGGCTTCTAAGTGCTACCAATGGCTTTGGAAGGTTGTTTACGATAGATTTCAACACCAAAATCAAGCGATTCGGTGGAGAAACGAAGAAATGGAAGAAATGGGGAAGAAATGGGGTTTGGCCTCCTTTTCTCACAGAGAGCGCGCGAGAGATGGAGAGAAAAGAAGGAAAGAAGGAAAGAAAAAGAGGGTGGGGCCAAGTGACTTCGGTCACACGGGTCCCACACGCGATCTAACTTTAACTCCGATAAAAATTCCGATCACAAATCCTTAATCTAAATATTTTTCCAGTCCATGACATATTTTTCTTTCTCCAAAATAATGATAAAAATTTCACACCTATTGGTACACTCACACCTCAGTATTTTAACACTAAAAATCACTATTCATCAATTTTTCCCAAATTTGCCTATTCACTCAATTTTTCGCCCTGATTCCATTTCCAGCATTACTTTTGTCATTTGAAATCTCTAACTCAGTATTTTTGCCTCATATCACACGGTTGGCAATTTACCATTTTGCCCTTTTTGCCCCTTTTGGCCATAAACCTTGGATTTTCACTAATCCACCAACTTTCATTTCACAATATAATATTAAAATGCACATTTAATTATATGAGGTGTTATATCCGTTTTCGACGGAATTCGTTTTCTGTCAAAAATCTTCGACGAAATCCATTTTCGTCGAAAATCTTCACAAAATCAATTTCTTTTGCATTTTTTTTATTCATCCATTTTCGACGGAATCCGTTTTCTGTCAAAAAACTTCACAATATCAATTTCTTTTGCATTTATTTTATTCATCAGTTTTCGACGGAATCAATTTTCCGTCAAAAAACTTTACAAAATCAATTTCTTTTGCATTTATTTTATTCATCAGTTTTCGACGGAATCCGTTTTCCGTCGAAAAACCTCACAAAATCAATTTCTTTTGCATTTATTTTATTCATCAGTTTTCGACGAAATTCTTTTTCCGTCGAAAAACTTCACAAAATCAATTTCTTTTGCAATTATTTTATTCATAAGCTTTCGACGGAATTCATTTTCCGTCGAAAAACTTAACAAAATGAATTTCTTTTGCAATTTATTTTATTCATCCATTTTCAACGGAATTCGTTTTCCGTCAAAAATCTTCGACGAAGTCCATTTTCGTCGAAAAACTTCACAAAATGAATTTCTTTTGCATTTGTTTTATTCATCAGTTTTTGACGGAATCCATTTTCCATCGAAAAACTTCACAAAATCAATTTCTTTTGCATTTGTTTTATTCATCAGTTTTCTACGGAATTCGTTTTCCGTCGAAAAACTTCACAAAATGAATTTCTTTTGCAATTTATTTTATTCATCCATTTTCGACGGAATTCGTTTTCCGTCAAAACTCTTCGACGAAATCCATTTTCGTCGAACAACTTCACAAAATCATTTGCTTTTGCATTTATTTTATTCATCCATTTTCGACGGAATCCGTTTCCCGTCAAAAAACTTCACAATATCAATTTCTTTTGCATTTATTTTATTCATCCATTTTCGACTGAATCCATTTTCTGTCAAAAAACTTCACAAAATCAATTTCTTTTGCATTTATTTTATTCATCAGTTTTCGACGGAATCCATTTTCCGTCTAAAAACCTCACAAAATCGATTTCTTTTGCAATTATTTTATTCATCAGTTTTCGACGTAATTCTTTTTCTGTCGAAAAACTTCACAAAATGAATTTCTTTTGCAACTTATTTTATTCATCCGTTTTCGACGGAATTCGTTTTCCGTCAAAAATCTTCGACGAAATCCATTTTCGTCGAAAAACTTCACAAAATCAATTTCTTTTGCATTTATTTTATTCATCCATTTTCGAAGGAATCCGTTTTCTGTCAAAAAACTTCACAATATCAATTTCTTTTGCATTTATTTTATTCATCCATTTTCGACGGAATCCATTTTCTGTCCAAAAACTTCACAAAATCAATTTCTTTTGCATTTATTTTATTCATCCATTTTCGACGGAATCCATTTTCCATCGAAAAACTTCACAAAATCAATTTCTTTTGCATTTATTTTATTCATCATATTTCGACGGAATTCGTTTTCCGTCGAAAAACTTCACAAAATGAATTTCTTTTGCAATTTATTTTATTCATCCGTTTTCGACGGAATTCATTTTCCGTCAAAAATCTTCGACGCAATCCATTTTCGTCGAAGAACTTCACAAAATCAATTGCTTTTGCATTTATTTTATTCATCCATTTTCGACGGAATTCATTTTCCTTCAAAAATCTTCGACGGAATCCATTTTCTGTCGAAAAACTTCACAAAATCAATTTCTTTTGCATTTATTTTATTCATCGGTTTTCAACGGAATCCATTTTCCGTCGAAAAACTTCACAAAATCAATTTCTTTTGCATTTATTTTAGGAATCCATTTTCGACGAAATTCTTTTTCCGTCGAAAAACTTCACAAAATCAATTTCTTTTGCATTTATTTTATTCATCCATTTTCGACGGAATACATTTTCCGTCAAAAATCTTCGAAGGAATCACTTTTCCGTCGAAAAACTTCACAAAGTCAATTTCTTTTGCATTTATTTTATTCATCAGTTTTCGACGAAATCCATTTTCCATCGAAAAACTTCACAAAATCAATTTCTTTGCATTTATTTTATTCATCCATTTTCGACGGAATCCATTTTCCGTCAAAGAACTTCACAAAATCATTTTCTTTTGTTTTTATTTTATTCATCCATTTTCGAAGGAATATATTTTCCGTCAAAAATCTTCGACAGAATCCCTTTTCCGTCGAAAAACTTCACAAAGTCAAATTCTTTTGCTGTTATTTTATTCATCAGTTTTCGACGAAATCTATTTTCCATCGAAAAACTTCACAAAATCAATTTCTTTTGCATTTATTTTATTCATCCATTTTCGACGGAATCCATTTTCCGTCATAGAACTTCACGAAATCAATTTCTTTTGCAATTATTTTTTTCATCTGTTTTCGACGGAATCCATTTTCCATCGTAGAAATCCATTTTCTGTCGAAAAACTTCACAAAATCAATTACTTTTGCATTTATTTTATTCATCAGTTTTCGACGGAATCCATTTTCCATCGAAAAACTTCACAAAATCAATTTCTTTTGCAATTATTTTATTCATCAGTTTTCGACGGAATTCGTTTTCCGTCGAAAAACTTCATATAATGAATTTCTTTTGCAATTTATTTTATTTATCCATTTTCGAAGGATTTCGTTTTCCGTCAAAAATCTTCGACGAAATCCATTTTCGTCGAAAAACTTCACAAAATGAATTTCTTTTGCATTTGTTTTATTCATCAGTTTTCGAAGGAATCCATTTTCCATCGAAAAACTTCACAAAATCAATTTCTTTTGCGTTTATTTTATTTATCAGTTTTCGACGGAATTCGTTTTCCGTCGATATACTTCAAAAAATCAATTTCTTTTGCAATTTATTTTATTCATCCATTTTCGACGGAATTCGTTTTCCATCTTCACAAAATCAATTGCTTTTGCATTTATTATATTCATCCATTTTCGACGGAATCTGTTTTCCGTCAAAAAAACTTCACAATATCAATTTCTTTTGCATTTATTTTATTCATCCATTTTCGATGGAATCCATTTTCTGTCAAAAAACTTCACAAAATCCATTTCTTTTGCATTTATTTTATTCATCCATTTTCGACGAAATTCATTTTCCGTCAAAAATCTTTGACGGAATCCATTTTCAGTCGAAAAACTTCACAAAACCAATTTCTTTTGCATTTATTTTATTCGTCAGTTTTCGACGGAATCCATTTTCCGTCGAAAAACTTCACAAAATCAATTTCTTTTGCATTTATTTTATTTATCAGTTTTCGACGGAATTCTTTTTCCGTCGAAAAACTTCACAAAATTAATTTCTTTTGCAATTTATTTTATTCATCCGTTTTCGACGGAATTCGTTTTCCGTCAAAAAACTTCACAAAATCAATTTCTTTTGCATTTATTTTATTCGTCCGTTTTCGACGGAATCCATTTTCCGTCGAAAAACTTCACAAAATCAATTTCTTTTGCATTTATTTTATTTATCAATTTTCGACGGAATTCTTTTTCCGTCAAAAAACTTCACAAAATTAATTTCTTTTGCAATTTATTTTATTCATCCATTTTCGACGGAATTCGTTTTCCGTCAAAAAACATCACAAAATCTATTTCTTTTGCATTTATTTTATTCATCCGTTTTCGACGGAATTCATTTTCGGTCAAAAATCTTCACAAAATCAATTTCTTTTGCATTTATTGTATTCGTCAGTTTTCGACGGAATCCATTTTCCGTCAAAAATCTTTGACGGAATCCATTTTCCGTCGAAAAACTTCACAAAATCAAATCTTTTGCATTTATTTTTTTCATCCATTTTCGACGGAATCCATTTTCCATCGTAAAACTTTACAAAATCAATTTCTTTTGCATTTATTTTATTCGTCAGTTTTCGACGGAATCCATTTTCCGTCGAAAAACTTCACAAAATCAATTTCTTTTGCATTTATTTTATTCATCAGTTTTCGACGGAATTCGTTTTCCGTCGAAAAACTTCACAAAATGAATTTCTTTGGCAATTTATTTTATTCATCCGTTTTCGACGGAATTCATTTTCCGTCAAAAATCTTCGACGAAATCCATTTTCGTCGAAGAACTTCACAAAATCAATTGCTTTTGCATTTATTTTATTCATCCATTTTCGACGGAATCCGTTTTCCGTCAAAAAACTTCACAAAATCAATTTCTTTTGCATTTATTTTATTCATCCATTTTCGACGGAATCCATTTTCCGTCGAAAAACTTCACAAAATCAATTTCTTTTGCATTTATTTTAGGAATCCATTTTCGACGAAATTCTTTTTCCGTCGAAAAATTTCACAAAATCAATTTCTTTTGCATTTATTTTATTCATCCATTTTCGACGGAATACATTTTCCGTCAAAAATCATCGACGGGATCTCTTTTACGTCAAAAAACTTCACAAAATCAAATTCTTTTGCATTTATTTAATTCATCCATTTTCGACGGAATACATTTTCCGTCAAAAATCATCGACGGAATCACTTTTCCGTCAAAAAACTTCACAAATTCAATTTCTTTTGCATTTATTTTATTCATCAGTTTTCGACGAAATCCATTTTCCATCGAAAAACTTCACAAAATCAATTTCTTTTGCATTTATTTTATTCATCCATTATCGACGGAATCCATTTTCCGTCATAGAACTTCACAAAATCAATTTCTTTTGCAATTATTTTTTTCTTCCGTTTTCGACGGAATCCATTTTCCATCGTAGGAATCCATTTTCCGTCGAAAAACTTCACAAAATCCATTACTTTTGCATTTATTTTATTCATCAGTTTTCGACGGAATCCATTTTCCTTCGAAAAACTTCACAAAACCAATTTCTTTTGCAATTATTTTATTCATCAGTTTTCGACGGAATTCGTTTTCCGTCGAAAAACTTCACATAATGAATTTCTTTTGCAATTTATTTTATTCATCCATTTTCGACGGAATTCGTTTTCCGTCAAAAATCTACGACGAAATCCTTTTTCATCGAAAACCTTCACAAAATCAATTGCTTTTGCATTTATTATATTCATCCATTTTCGACGGAATCCGTTTTCCGTCAAAAAACTTCACAATATCAATTTCTTTTGCATTTATTTTATTTATCCATTTTCGACGGAATCCATTTTCCGTCAAAAAACTTCACAAAATCCATTTCTTATGCATTTATTTTATTCATCCATTTTCGACGAAATTCATTTTCCTTTAAAAATCTTTGACGGAATCCATTTTCAGTCGAAAAACTTCACAAAACCAATTTCTTTTGCATTTATTTTATTCGTCAGTTTTCGACGGAATCCATTTTCCGTCGAAAAACTTCACAAAATCAATTTTTTTTTCATTTATTATATTCATCCATTTTCTACGGAATCCGTTTTCCGTCAAAAAACTTCACAATATCAATTTCTTTTGCATTTATTTTATTTATCCATTTTCGACGGAATCCATTTTCTGTCAAAAAACTTCACAAAATCCATTTCTTTTGCATTTATTTTATTCATCCATTTTCGACGGAATTCATTTTACTTCAAAAATCTTCGACAGAATCCATTTTCCATCGAAAAACTTCACAAAATCAATTTCTTTTGCATTTATTTTATTCGTCAGTTTTCGACGGAATCCATTTTCCGTCAAAAATCTTCGACGGAATCCATTTTCCGTCGAAAAACTTCACAAAATCAATTTCTTTTACATTTATTTTTTTCATCCATTTTCGACGGAATCCATTTTCCATCGAAAAACTTTACAAAATCAATTTCTTTTCCAATTTATTTTATTCATCCATTTTCGACGAAATTCATTTTCCGTCAAAAATCTTTGACGGAATCCATTTTTAGTCGAAAAACTTCACAAAACAAATTTCTTTTGCATTTATTTTATTCGTCCATTTTCGACGGAATCCATTTTCCGTCGAAAAACTTCACAAAATCAATTTCTTTTGCATTTATTTTATTCGTCAGTTTTCGACGGAATTCTTTTTCCATCGAAAAACTTCACAAAATCAATTTCTTTTGCATTTATTTTATTCATCAGTTTTCGACGGAATTCGTTTTCCGTCGAAAAACTTCACAAAATGAATTTCTTTTGCAATTTATTTTATTCATCCGTTTTCGTCGGAATTCATTTTCCTTCAAAAATCTTCGACGGAATCCGTTTTCCGTCGAAAAACTTCACAAAATCAATTTCTTTTGCATTTATTTTATTCATCGGTTTTCGACGGAATCCATTTTGCATCGAAAAACTTCACAAAATCAATTTCTTTTGCATTTATTTTAGGAATCCATTTTCGACAAAATTCTTTTTCCGTCGAAAAATTTCACAAAATCAATTTCTTTTGCATTTATTTTATTCATCCATTTTCGACGGAATACATTTTCCGTCAAAAATCATCGACGGAATCACTTTTACGTCAAAAAACTTCACAAAATCAATTTCTTTTGCATTTATTTTATTCATCAGTTTTCGACGAAATCCATTTTCCATCGAAAAACTTCACAAAATCAATTTCTTTGCATTTATTTTATTCATCCATTTTCGACGGAATCCATTTTCCGTCAAAGAACTTCACAAAATCAATTTCTTTTGTTTTTATTTTATTCGTCCATTTTCGAAGGAATACATTTTCCGTCAAAAATCTTCGACGGAATCCCTTTTCCGTCGAAAAACTTCACAAAGTCAATTTCTTTTGCATTTATTTTATTCATCAGTTTTCGACGAAATCCATTTTCCATCGAAAAACTTCACAAAATCAATTTCTTTTGCATTTATTTTATTCATCCATTATCGACGGAATCCATTTTCCGTCATAGAACTTCACAAAATCAATTTCTTTTGCAATTATTTTTTTCATCCGTTTTCGACGGAATCCATTTTCCATCGTAGGAATCCATTTTCCGTCGAAAAACTTCACAAAATCAATTACTTTTGCATTTATTTTATTCATCAGTTTTCGACGGAATCCATTTTCCATCGAAAAACTTCACAAAATCAATTTCTTTTGCAATTATTTTATTCATCATTTCCGTCGAAAAACTTCACATAATGAATTTCTTTTGCAATTTATTTTATTCATCCATTTTCGACGGAATTCGTTTTCTGTCAAAAATCTACGACGAAATCCATTTTCGTCGAAAACCATCACAAAATCAATTGCTTTTGCATTTATTATATTCATCCATTTTCGACGGAATCCGTTTTCCGTCAAAAAACTTCACAATATCAATTTCTTTTGCATTTATTTTATTCATCCATTTTCGACGGAATCCATTTTCTGTCAAAAAACTTCACAAAATCCATTTCTTTTACATTTATTTTATTCATCCATATTCGACGGAATTCATTTTCCGTCAAAAATCGTCGACGGAATCCATTTTCCGTCGAAAAACTTCACAAAATCGATTTCTTTTGCATTTATTTTTTTCATCCATTTTCGACGGAATCCATTTTCCATCGAAAAACTTTACAAAATCAATTTCTTTTCCAATTTATTTTATTCATCCATTTTCGACGAAATTCATTTTCCGTCAAAAATCTTTGACGGAATCCATTTTCAGTCGAAAAACTTCACAAAACCAATTTCTTTTGCATTTATTTTATTCGTCAGTTTTCGACGAATCCATTTTCCGTCGAAAAACTTCACAAAATCAATTTCTTTTGCATTTTTTTTATTCATCAGTTTTCGACGGAATTCGTTTTCCGTCGAAAAACTTCACAAAATGAATTTCTTTTGCAATTTATTTTATTCATCCGTTATCGACGGAATTCTTTTTCCGTCAAAAATCTTCGACGAAATCCATTTTCGTCGAAGAACTTCACAAAATCAATTGCTTTTGCATTTATTTTATTCATCCATTTTCGACGGAATCCGTTTTCCGTCAAAAAACTTCACAAAATCAATTTCTTTTGCATTTATTTTATTCATCCATTTTCGACGGAATTCATTTTCCTTCAAAAATCTTCGACGGAATCCATTTTCCATCGAAAAACTTCACAAAATCAATTTCTTTTGCATTTATTTTATTCATCGGTTTTCGACGGAATCCATTTTGCATCGAAAAACTTCACAAAATCAATTTCTTTTGCATATATTTTAAGAATCCATTTTCGACGAAATTCTTTTTCCGTCGAAAAATTTCACAAAATCAATTTCTTTTGCATTTATTTTATTCATCCATTTTCGACGGAATACATTTTCCGTCAAAAATCATCGACGGAATCACTTTTACGTCAAAAAATTTCACAAAATCAATTTCTTTTGTATTTATTTTATTCATCCATTTTCGACGGAATCCATTTTCCGTCAAAGAACTTCACAAAATCAATTTCTTTTGTTTTTATTTTATTCGTCCATTTTCGAAGGAATACATTTTCCGTCAAAAATCTTCGACGGAATCCCTTTTCCGTAGAAAAACTTCACAAAATCAATTTCTTTTGCA
Organism: Gastrolobium villosum; assembly: GCA_032173675.1. Classification (NCBI taxonomy): domain Eukaryota; kingdom Viridiplantae; phylum Streptophyta; class Magnoliopsida; order Fabales; family Fabaceae; genus Gastrolobium; species Gastrolobium villosum. The sequence goes on from JAVKPL010012648.1 coordinate 40,186, forward strand.
TTTATTTTATTCATCCATTATGGACGGAATCCATTTTCCGTCATAGAACTTCACAAAATCAATTTCTTTTGCAATTATTTTTTTCATCCATTTTCCATCGTAGGAATCCATTTTCCGTCGAAAAACTTCACAAAATCAATTACTTTTGCATTTATTTTATTCATCAGTTTTCGACGGAATCCATTTTCCATCGAAAAACTTCACAAAATCAATTTCTTGTGCAATTATTTTATTCATCAGTTTTCGACGGAATTCGTTTTCCGTCGAAAAACTTAACATAATGAATTTCTTTTGCAATTTATTTTATTCATCCATTTTCGACGGAATTCGTTTTCTGTAAAAAATCTACGACGAAATCCATTTTCGTCGAAAACCTTCACAAAATCAATTTTTTTTGCATTTATTATATTCATCCATTTTCGACGGAATCCGTTTTCCGTCAAAAAACTTCACAATATCAATTTCTTTTGCATTTATTTTATTTATCCATTTTCGACGGAATCCATTTTCTGTCAAAAAACTTCACTAAATCCATTTCTTTTGCATTTATTTTATTCATCCATTTTCGACGCAATTCATTTTCCGTCAAAAATCTTTGACGGAATCCATTTTCAGTCGAAAAACTTCACAAAACCAATTTCTTTTGCATTTATTTTATTCGTCAGTTTTCGACGGAATCCATTTTCAGTCGAAAAACTTCACAAAATTAATTTCTTTTGCAATTTATTTTATTCATCCGTTTTCGACGGAATTCGTTTTCCGTCAAAAAACTTCACAAAATCAATTTCTTTTGCATTTATTTTATTTATCCATTTTCGACGGAATTCATTTTCCGTCAAAAAATTTCGACGGAATCCATTTTCCATCGAAAAACTTCACTTTTATTCGTCAGTTTTCGACGGAATCCATTTTCCGTCAAAAATCTTCGACGGAATCCATTTTCCGTCGAGAAACTTCACAAAATCAATTTCTTTTGCATTTATTTTTTTCATCCATTTTCGACGGAATCCATTTTCCATCGAAAAACTTTACAAAATCAATTTCTTTTCCAATTTATTTTATTCATCCATTTTCGACGAAATTCATTTTCCGTCAAAAATCTTTGACGGAATCCATTTTCAGTTGAAAAACTTCACAAAACCAATTTCTTTTGCATTTATTTTATTCGTCTGTTTTCGACGGAATCCATTTTCCGTCGAAAAACTTCACAAAATCAATTTCTTTTGCATTTATTTTATTTATCAGTTTTCGACGAAATTCCTTTTCCGTCGAAAAACATCCCAAAATGAATTTCTTTTGCAATTTATTTTATTCATCCGTTTTCGATGAAATTCTTTTTCCGTCGAAAAACATCACAAAATGAATTTCTTTTGCAATTTATTTTATTCATCCGTTTTCGACGGAATTCGTTTTTCGTCAAAAAACTTCACAATATCAATTTCTTTTGCATTTATTTTATTCATCCATTTTCGACGGAATCCGTTTTCCATCCAAAAACTTCACAAAATCGATTTCTTTTGCATTTATTTTATTCATCCGTTTTCCACGGAATCCATTTTCCTTCGAAAAACAACACAAAATCAATTTCTTCTGCATTTATTTTATTCATCCGTTTTCAACGGAATACATTTTCCGTCAAAAAACAACACAAAATCAATTTCTTCTGCTTATATTTTATTCATCCGTTTTTTATGGAATCCATTTTCCGTCAAAAAACTTCACAAAATGAATTTCTTTTCCATTTATCTTATTCATCCATTTTCAACGGAATTCATTTTCCGTCCAAAATCTTCGACGGAATCCATTTTTTGTTGATAAAATTACAAAATAATTGTTTTTGCTTTTATTTTATTCATATGTTTTCGACAGAATTCATTTTCAGTCAAAAATCTTCGACTGAAATCACTTTTCATCAAAAATCTTCGACGGAATCCATTTCCCGTCGAAAAACTTCACAAAACTCAATTTATTTTGCATTTATTTAATTCATCAGTTTTCGACGGAATCCATTTTCCATCGAAAAACTTCACAAAATCAATTTCTTTTACAATTATTTTATTCATCAGTTTTCGACGGAATTCGTTTTCCGTCGAAAAACTTCACAAAATGAATTTCTTTTGCAATTGATTTTATTCATCCGTTTTCGACGGAATTCGTTTTTCGTCAAAAATCTTCGACAAAATCCTTTTTCTTCACAAAATCAATTTCTTTTTGCAATTATTTTATTCATCCATTTTCGACGGAATCCGTTTTCCGTTAAAAAACTTCACAATATCAATTTCTTTTGCATTTATCTTATTCATCCATTTTTGACGGAATCCATTTTCCGTCAAAAAACTGCACAAAATCAATTTCTTTTGCATTTATTTTATTCATCCATTTTCGACGAAATACATTTTCCGTAAAAAATCTTCGACGGAATCCATTTTCCGTCGAAAAATATCACAAAATCAATTTCTTTTGCATTTATTTTATTCATCAGTTTTCGACGGAATCCATTTTCCATCGAAAAACTTCACAAAATCAATTTCTTTTGCAATTATCTTATTCATCAGTTTTCGACGGAATTCGTTTTCCGTCGAAAAACTTCACAAAATGAATTTCTTTTGCAATTTATTTCATTCATCCATTTTCGACGGAATTCGTTTTCCGTAAAAAATCTTCGACGAAATCCATTTTCGTCGAAAAACTTCACAAAATGAATTTCTTTTGCATTTGTTTTATTCATCAGTTTTCGACGGAATCCATTTTCAATCGAAAAACTTCACAAAATCGATTTCTTTTGCATTTATTTTATTCATCAGTTTTCGACGGAATTCGTTTTCCGTCGAAAAACTTCAAAAAATGAATTTCTTTTGCAATTTATTTTATTCATCCGTTTTCGACGGAATTCGTTTTCTGTCAAAAATCTTCGACGAAATCCATTTTCGTCGAAAAACTTCACAAAATCAATTGCTTTTGCATTTATTATATTCATCCATTTTCGACGGAATCCGTTTTCCGTCAAAAAACTTCACAATATCAATTTCTTTTGCATTTATTTTATTCATCCATTTTTGACGGAATCCATTTTCTGTCAAAAAACTTCACAAAATCCATTTCTTTTGCATTTATTTTATTCATCCATTTTCGACGAAATTCATTTTCCGTCAAAAATCTTTGACGGAATCAATTATTAGTCGAAAAACTTCACAAAACCAATTTCTTTTGCATTTTTTTTATTTGTCAGTTTTCGACGGAATCCATTTTCCGTCGAAAAACTTCACAAAATCAATTTCTTTTGCATTTCTTTTATTCATCCATATTCGACGGAATTCATTTGTCGTTAAAAATCTTCACAAAATCAATTTCTTTTGCATTTATTTTATTAATCCTTTTTCGACGAAATACATTTTTCGTCGAAAAACTTCATAAAATCAATTTCTTTTGCATTTATTTTATTCATCCATTTTCGACGGAATTCATTTTCCGTCAAAAATCTTCGACAGAATCCATTTTCCATCGAAAAACTTCACAAAATCAATTTCTTTTGCATTTATTTTATTCGTCAGTTTTCGACGGAATCCATTTTCCGTCCAAAATCTTCGACGGAATCCATTTTCCGTCGAAAAACTTCACAAAATCAATTTCTTTTGCATTTATTTTTTTCATCCATTTTCGACGGAATCCATTTTCCATCGAAAAACTTTACAAAATCAATTTCTTTTCCAATTTATTTTATTCATCCATTTTCGATGAAATTCATTTTCCGTCAAAAATCTTTGACGGAATCCATTTTCAGTCGAAAAACTTCACAAAACCAATTTCTTTTGCGTTTATTTTATTCGTCAGTTTTCGACGGAATTCATTTTCCGTCAAAAACTTCGCAAAATCAGTTTCTTTTGCATTTATTTTATTTTCAGTTTTCGACGGAATTCGTTTTCCGTCGAAAAACTTCACAAAATCAATTTCTTTTGCAATTTATTTTATTCAGTTTTCCATTTTCCGTCAAAAATCTTCGACGAAATCCATTTTCGTCGAAGAACTTCACAAAATCAATTGCTTATGCATTTATTTTATTCATCCATTTTCGACGGAATCCGTTTTCCGTCAAAAAACTTCACAAAATCAATTTCTTTTGCATTTATTTTATTCATCCATTTTCGACGGAATTCATTTTCCTTCAAAAATCTTCGACGGAATCCGTTTTCCGTCGAAAAACTTCACAAAATCAATTTCTTTTGCATTTATTTTATTCATCGGTTTTCAACGGAATCCATTTTGCATCGAAAAACTTCACAAAATCAATTTCTTTTGCATTTATTTTAGGAATCCATTTTCGACGAAATTCTTTTTCCGTCGAAAAATTTCACAAAATCAATTTCTTTTGCATTTATTTTATTCATCCATTTTCGACGGAATACATTTTTCGTCAAAAATCATCGACGAAATCTCTTTTACGTCAAAAAACTTCACAAAATCAATTTCTTTTGCATTTATTTTATTCATCAGTTTTCGACGAAATCCTTTTTCCATCGAAAAACTTCACAAAATCAATTTCTTTGCATTTATTTTATTCATCCATTTTCGACGGAATCCATTTTCCGTCAAAGAACTTCACAAAATCAATTTCTTTTGTTTTTATTTTATTCGTCCATTTTCGAAGGAATACATTTTCCGTCAAAAATCTTCGACGGAATCCCTTTTCCGTCGAAAAACTTCACAAAGTCAATTTCTTTTGCATTTATTTTATTCATCAGTTTTCGACGAAATCCATTTTCCATCGAAAAACTTCACAAAATCAATTTCTTTTGCATTTATTTTATTCATCCATTATCGACAGAATCCATTTTCCGTCATAGAACTTCACAAAATCAATTTCTTTTGCAATTATTTTTTTCATCCATTTTCGACGGAATCCATTTTCCATCGTAGGAATCCATTTTCCGTCGAAAAACTTCACAAAATCAATTACTTTTGCATTTATTTTATTCATCAGTTTTCGACGGAATCCATTTTCCATCGAAAAACTTCACAAAATCAATTTCTTTTGCAATTATTTTATTCATCAATTTTCGACGGAATTCGTTTTCCGTCGAAAAACTTCACATAATGAATTTCTTTTGCAATTTATTTTATTCATCCATTTTCGACGGAATTCGTTTTCTGTCAAAAATCTACGACGAAATCCATTTTCGTCGAAAACCTTCACTAAATCATTTTTTTTTTGCATTTATTATATTCATCCATTTTCGACGGAATCCGTTTTCCGTCAAAAAACTTCGCAATATCAATTTCTTTTGCATTTATTTTATTTATCCATTTTCGACGGAATCCATTTTCTGTCAAAAAACTTCACAAAATCCATTTCTTTTGCATTTATTTTATTCATCCATTTTCGACGAAATTCATTTTCCGTCAAAAATCTTTGACGGAATCCATTTTCAGTCGAAAAACTTCACAAAACCAATTTCTTTTGCATTTATTTTATTCGTCAGTTTTCGACGGAATCCATTTTCCGTCGAAAAACTTCACAAAATCAATTTCTTTTGCATTTATTTTATTTATCAGTTTTCGACGGAATTCGTTTTCCGTCGAAATACTTCAAAAAATGAATTTCTTTTGCAATTTATTTTATTCATCCATTTTTGACGGAATTCGTTTTCCGTCGAAAAACATCACAAAATGAATTTCTTTTGCAATTTATTTTATTCATCCGTTTTCGACGGAATTCGTTTTCCGTCAAAAAACTTCACAATATCAATTTCTTTTGCATTTATTTTATTCATCCATTTACGACGGAATCCGTTTTCCATCGAAAAACTTCACAAAATCGATTTCTTTTGCATTTATTTTATTCATCCATTTTCAACGGAATCCATTTTCCTTCGAAAAACAACACAAAATCAATTTCTTCTGCATTTATTTTGTTCATCCGTTTTCAACGGAATACATTTTCCTTCAAAAAACAACACAAAATCAATTTCTTCTGCATTTATTTTATTCATCCGTTTTTTATGGAATCCATTTTCCATCAAAAAACATCACAAAATGAATTTCTTTTCCATTTATCTTATTCATTCATTTTCAACGGAATTCATTTTCCGTCCAAAATCTTCGACGGAATCCATTTTTTGTTGAAAAAATTACAAAATAATTGTTTTTGCTTTTATTTTAATCATCTGTTTTTGACAGAATTCATTTTCAGTCAAAAATCTTCGACGGAAATCATTTTTCATCAAAAATCTTCGACGGAATCCATTTCCCGTCGAAAAACTTCACAAAACTCAATTTATTTTTCATTTATTTAATTTATCAGTTTTCGATGGAATCCATTTTCCATCGAAAAACTTCACAAAATCAATTTCTTTTACAATTATTTTATTCATCAGTTTTCGACGGAATTCGTTTTCCGTCGAAAAACTTCACAAAATGAATTTCTTTTGCAATTTATTTTATTCATCCGTTTTCGACGGAATTCGTTTTTCGTCAAAAATCTTCGACAAAATCCTTTTTCTTCACAAAATCAATTTCTTTTACAATTATTTTATTCATCCATTTTCGACGGAATCCGTTTTCCGTCCAAAAACTTCACAATATCAATTTCTTTTGCATTTATCTTATTTATCCATTTTTGACGGAATCCATTTTTCGTCAAAAAACCTCACAAAATCAATTACTTTTGCATTTATTTTATTCATCCATTTTCGACGGAATACATTTTTCGTAAAAAGTCTTCGACGGAATCCATTTTCCGTAGAAAAATTTCACAAAATCAATTTCTTTTACAATTATTTTTTTCATCCGTTTTCGACGGAATCCATTTTCCGTCGTAGGAATCCATTTTTTGTCGAAAAACTTCACAAAATCAATTTCTTTTGCATTTATTTTATTCATCAATTTTCGACGGAATCCATTTTCCATCGCAAAACTTCACAAAATCAATTTCTTTTGCATTTATCTTATTCATCAGTTTTCGACGGAATTCGTTTTCCGTCGAAAAACCTCACAAAATGAATTTCTTTTGCAATTTATTTCATTCATCCATTTTCGACGGAATTCGTTTTCCGTAAAAAATCTTCGACGAAATCCATTTTCGTCGAAAAACTTCACAAAATGAATTTCTTTTGCATTTGTTTTATTCATCAGTTTTCGACGGAATCCATTTTCCATCGAAAAACTTCACAAAATCAATTTCTTTTGCATTTATTTTATTCATCAGTTTTCGACGGAATTCGTTTTCCGTCGAAAAACTTCAAAAAATGAATTTCTTTTGCAATTTATTTTATTCATCCATTTTCGACGGAATTCGTTTTCCGTCAAAAATCTTCGACGAAATCCATTTTCGTCGAAAAACTTCACAAAATCATTTGCTTTTGCATTTATTATATTCATCCATTTTCGACGGAATCCGTTTTCCGTCAAAAAACTTCACAATATCAATTTCTTTTGTATAACACCTCGGAAAATTAAATGTGAAATTATGTGATAAAATAAGGGTTTAAGAGGGAAGGATTAGTGAAAATCGGAGAAATTATGGCCAAAAAGGGCAAAAAGGGCAAAATGGTAATTTGCCAAAAACGTGAACCGAGGCATGGAAAATGGAGTTAGAGATTTAATATGGCAAAAATAATGCTGGAAATGGAATCAGGGCGGAAAATTGAGTGAATAGGCAAATTTGGGAAAAATTGATGAATAGTGATTTTTAAGTGTTAAATACTGTGTTGTGAGTGTACCGATAAGTGTTAAATTTTTATGAGTATTTTGAGGAAAGAAAAATATGACATGGACTGGAAAAATGTGTAGATTAAGAATTTATGGTCAGAAATTTTATCGGAGTTAAAGTTAGATCGCGTGTGGGACCCGTGTGACCGAAGTCACTTGGCCCCCACCTCTTTTTCTTCTTTCTTCCTTCTTTTTTTCTCTTCTTCCTCGCGCACACCCCCGTGTAAAATGAACCAAACCCACCATTTCTCTCTTCTCTCACCAATTCTTCATTTCTTCACCAAATCCTTTGATTTTGGTGTTGAAATCTATTGTAAACAACCTTCTAAATCCATTGGTAACACTTACAAGCCATGAAACCATCTCCATTGCTGCGTTTTGGGCAAGGACAGATTCGAACCCTTAGGTGTTCTTGGAGTTTTTGGGAGTTTTGGATCTCTTTTGGATTGATGGAGCCTTGGTGGTGTTCATACACTTGATGGTGAGTATATTTGTGGTATTTTTGTGGTTGATTTTGTAGATCTAGAAATTATGCTTTGAATCTTTGATTCTAGATGTGTGATGATAGAGAGCCCAAATGGAAAAATGCTATTAGATGAAAAGGCCTTAGAATGATGCATGAAAGCTAGAAATGCTATGATAAATTTTGGTGAAAAAGTTAGGTTTTTAACTTAGGAAAAATTTGTGGAAATTTCATGAAAATGGGTAAGTGATGTAATTGAATAATTGAATGGTGGACCGTTGGTATAGGTTGATAATATGATTACATGATTAGTATGAGTGTTAAAATGAATTGAAAAGCCTTGGGGCATACCTTGTGAGGAATCCGAATTATGATGAAAATTGAGGAAAAATGATATAAGAATGATGTAGTGGAAGTTGAATGATTGAAAATGATGTTTAATTGGATGATGGTATAGTGTGGTAAAGTGGAGTGAGAAGAAGGAATGTGTGATTCATGATATAATTGGTAATTTGATCTATAAAAGAGATTGAAGTAAAATGAATGATTATTTGAGATTTAATGTTTGATTTGGAAATGGATTGATAATCATGTTGTGGATTATCTAGGTTGCCTCTTTTGGACGCTTTGGAAGCGGGTAAGCTTGGAGCTTACGTTTGGAGCATGGGCTCGGTGTTGAGGTAACCTTTGGAACTGGGGTTTAGCCCTTGTGTGCTCCACCACACCTAGTGGAAGGTTGTGGTTGGATTATGTGATTATGACATTGTGTGATTGTGTGCTTGTATGCATATTGCTTGGATTTTTGTGAAAATTGTTTGGTCACTGGCCAGTTGACGTGTGTTGGTTTGGACATCCGCTGGGTTCATCCTACGGGAGAATGCCAGTTGGAGATGCCATGGTGTTGACTCTGGGAGCGACATCAGGATGATCCAAGCGGGGGACGTCCGCCGGATAGGGCTCATGAGGAGTTCCGGTTGGGTATTGCCATGGAGTCTTCTCAACCATGGGAGAGGCGCCAGGACTGTCTCGGGAGTTATATGATGGAGTCCTTGAACATGAATCCATGAGTGGATGTTCTTGGGTTGTCTCCAGTTGGTGGGTGATATTGCATTGCTTGCATATTGTATGATGTTATATTTGCACATTGAGTGAGCCATGGGGTGGAGAAACCTCCAGGGCCCTTGGTTTACTGAGATATATTTATATATCTCACCCCGTGTTTTGGGGCATCATTTCAGGTCAGGTTGAGCCTGGAAGAGTGGAGCATGAGGTGCATATTGGAGGCACAGCATGTTGAGGACTTGGTTGAGACACATCTTGCATATGTTTTATGCTTTAGACTTAGGCCATGAACTTGTGCATGTTGAAAATGCCATGCTTGTATGTTCATGACTACTTGTTAAGTCTTTCAAATTGATGTATATGTATAACCTTGGAAATTATTGTATATTTGAGTGAGCATGGGACTTGTCCATTGCCACATTCAATGTATTAGAAGCTTTGGTGAATATGTTGTAAAATGGACCATATTTGATGTAAATGGCCATTATGTTAAAGACTTGGTATATGACACATATTTGAATGAAAATGCATGATTGAAGGGCCTAGAGCCTACATTAGGATGTGTTTAAGTGTTGTGTGGAGTATTAGGATGTTAGGGATGGATTACACAACCCTTCTTGGGCTTAAAATGCTGTAATCTGTCACTTTTACTGCATAGTAATCGATTACCCAAGCATGGTAATCGATTACCATGCAACAGGGGACGAAAAATTGGCTACTGTCTTCACTGGTAATCGATTACTGGGCTTTGGTAATCGATTACCCAAAGTTGGTAATCGATTACCAGAACAGAGGATGTGAAAAATTGGCTACTGCCTCATTTTTGACAGGTGGTAATCGATTACCACAGTGTAAATTTTGAAAATTCGAGTTTTTCTAGACTAAAAGAAAGGGGTTTAACTTGATGGGTAGAACTCCAATTGGTATGTGGCTTGAAGCTATGCGTAGCCTATGTGAAGGGCTAGAACTTGGTAAGATATTAAAGGAATTGGATAAGTTTAAATGAGTTAAATAAAAAGAAAGAGTAGTGGTGTTGTTAAGCTGAATGCTTCCGCGTATTGCATTTACAATTATAGTGTTGTTTTAATTGATTACGGAAAAGGGTTATGGTTATGAAAAGGAATACGATAGAAATGAAAAAGTTTGCCCGTAATTTAATTAACCCAATTACTGTGATTGTAACTGCGCTTAATATCATAATCAATGTTAACAATACCGGTACGTAACGGGCTGTTACATTTTATGGTATCAGAGCAGTTTCTTTAGGGAACTCTGATGATTGTATAATTGAGGTGAGTGCTGTATAGTTGTACGTAGACTCTTATTGACTGCTACACATGTGATTCCTTAGTTTGGGCTTGATCAACCCATTTCTTCGTGTTCAATGTGTGGTCAGTATAAGATGTCTTCGTGACAACCCTGGAGCACCTATGCCAGTCTTTAGGCTAAGGTGGTGGGTGCAGTGTTGATTACCCCACGGATGGATATGTTAGTAATTGAATTTGGTGTAATTGAGGACTTAGTGAGAATAAATTGTGATACTGCCATTGAGGACTTAGTGAGAATGAAATTGAGATGAGATGTATAACCATTTTGGGGTAGAATGCTACCATAGTTGAATGTGGTCTTGTGGTGAGTAAGTATGATTGAATTGAGTTGATATTGGTATGGTGATGTTGGTAGTCTTTCCCAAATGTATGGGAGTTAGAACAATTGAGTATAAGTGAGAATTAGTGGTATATCTCTGATATGGTGGGGAATTGGAACCCCGATTAATTGGTGAAAATTTGAATATGAGTGTATATATGTAATATTGGATACCTTAGGGTAAAGTACGAGGTTATAAGACCCTTGAAGAGGGCATGTACATGGATGACTTGATATGCTTGGATGTAAAAGTAAATTGAAATTTCAAATTTTGGATTGAGGATTGTGAGTAACTTAAAAGAACTATGGAAATGATGTGTGGGATAAATTCAATGTTTGAAATTGGGACTTTAGTCCATGATGAGTTAATGTTGGCTGAATATAAGTGAGGATATCATAAGTATAGAAAGTAAAATATAAGAAGTTGAGGAAATTGTCATGTGTGGCATTTGATGAATTTGATTGAAAGTATGGGAATCCATAAGTTAAGGATGTTGGAATTGACAAATGTGAGGTGAGAAAATATAACTGAGTGTGGTGTATTGATGGTACTAGTATGCTTCCATAATGTTGTGGAGCATTGCAAATTGGATGATGTGGCTTAACTTTGTGTGGATAATAATCCTGTGATGGCTAAACGCCAATATATATAAATGTGTATATATATATGTATTGTGAAGGCCGGGGTGCCTAAATGTATATTTGTGCTGTTTTGAGTTAGTAAACTCTGTGGAAAAAGAAAAAAAAATTATTTTTGGTAAAAGAGTAATGATGTAAGTGAAATTCCCTATGATGGGAAATGTTGGAAGAGATTGTCTCTTTGGAGTGTCATTGGATGATCAATGTGGTATGGGATTCATGATGGGGTCCCGGTGTGCAAGTTATACCATGGCACACATGTTGGTAATAATGTGACAATTAAAATTGTCCTGGGTTTCCCTTTGTGGATTGAATCCTAAGAGTTGTTGCTCTTGGAAGTCCCAGGCGAGCGCTGCTCGAAACTGAATTTATCTGGTGGTCCCGATGCGCAGAATGCATGGACGGTTAAATGATGACACCCTTGGTGTCATATTGAAATATTGAGAGAAAAGTGATGTCAGTTAATGAAGAGGATTTTCTACAGTGTTGAGCATGGTTGCTATGAGTCATGATGGACAATGGATTAGGACTGTACCGAACATGGGTACTGTTATGAATTGAAAGTTTTGTGTCAAAGTATGAGAAATATTTTGGAATTATGTGAGGATGATTATGCTATGGACTAAGACTAATGACTAGTCAAGTGAATGAGTAGAATGTTGAGAAAAGAACCATATTGGAAAATTATAGTGGATGGTGCAAAAATAGGATACATCTAGTATACCATTATGTATCTATATAAGAATTTGTTTGTCGTTATATACGGATTTGATGTGAATGTGTTTATCTGTGTGGCTATCTCCGTATGGATTATGTTCCCGGGGATTATTATTAATTATATAAGTAATGTAGTATGAGGTAGAGCCTTGAGTTAGTGGGGCTGTTAGTACAGCCATGGGCATGTTACCTCTTCTTGCGTGAATTATAAGGACAGATTCTCTGATTGGTGGGGCATTGCACCTGGGGCCCTTAGGACAGCAAGAGCTCGAGGGGTTAAACCTGGGATGTTCTTACCCATTGCATTAGAGGATTGTATCTTGTGAGGAACGCAAGAGGTGAAATTGGATAACTTTAAGTGAACAGTAATATGCCTAATATGATGAAATGTGAGAGATGCCATGAGATGGTAGTTGGAATTATGAAATTAAGCACTCGAAGATGTGCATGAGTGTATACCAAGTGTGGTAGTATGAATTGTGGTTTTACGGAAGTTGCGGAATGAATTATTGGTTTGTCACCCTATGTGAAGGGAATGGAAAATTGATTAGTACTGATGGATTGAGTCAAAGTTTTATGGAAAGGCTTGTGATGGTGAGATGCTAAGCTAAATTGGTGGCCTGAGTGGCCAAGGATTTGATAAGTGATAAATTGTGATGTAGCCAAGTGAGAAGGTGTGATACTAGCTATTAAATCGAATGGTATTCGGTGAAATGAAAGGTTGACATCTCTGCCCTGGTGGTAGAGTCACTGATGAAGTTGTATGGATGCAAATTATAGTGAGAGATGTGTTGAAATACACAATGTTGAGGTTGTTCTTGGCTAGGTACCAAGATATATGGTTGAGTGTGCTAGAGTGTGCTAGTAGTACTGTGAATAGTCCGAGAGACTTGTGTAATAGCCGATATGAAATTGTGAAAGTAATGATAGTGATGGGTTTAGTCCTTGAGGCATGATGAATAGGCTTGAAAATCCCTATGTGATGGGACAGATATGAGAGAGAGATGATATGTGACCTTGGAGTGATACATACTGGTTGAATGAAATGATAATGATGAAGGTGAGGTGTATAGAATGAAATATATGTGAAATTGATAACATGAGTATGGAATGGTGATTAAAGAAAATTATTAGTGGAAATCTTAGGCATGTTGCCTTAAATGGGAGAAATCAGTGATGAACTGTGTGTCAAGTTTGGAGAGGATTAATTGAAATTGCAAGTATGATCTAGTGTATAAAATTCAGGAGTGGATTCGTGATTGAAAGCTTTGAAATGACTGATGTGAGGTATGAATTGTAATGTGTGGTCCATAGAGTACCAGTAAATTGTCTTGAGGAAGTGATCCGCCGTGGTGTTTTGGCGAAAGATGGTAAACCTGTAGGGTTGGATTCGAAAGTTAAGCACAGAGATGATGAGTATTAAAGATAAAGTGCTGAGGTGAAATTTTACGTTGTAGGTTGAAACATGAGAAAAGAAAAGTGTGTATATACGAGTTGTGGCTAGGTGCCAAAAATGAGGATTGTCCCTCAGAAAATAAAAGTATAGTGAGCGTGAACTGAATGATTACTCGGTGAGTTGCACTGAGAGGCTGTGAGATTCCATAATAGTGTTTAATGTGGGATAAGAAATATGAAAGAGATTGATGACAAGAGTTAATACTCCGTGGAAATAAAGAGCAAAGAAGGATAATTGTGGCTGTAGTGTGACAGAAAGTAATAGTTGCCTGTGTGGCACCGATTGAACAGAATATGGTATGATCCTATAGGTATAGTTGTTGATGTGTTAATTAGATGGGAAAACCTACCAAGAGAAATTATGGGCTATATGTGTGAGGTAGCCGGACTTGTGAAAAGAAATTGGAAAGAAATTGGCTTGGTAAAGCAGAGAAAGTGCACAACTGTGTGGTGCACTCCGGTTGTTCACATGTGGTGTCACCGGTTGAGATTGGAATTGGGATGGACTTGAGGTCTCCCATTGGGCCTTTGAAAGGCAAGGTCATTGTGAAATGGGGCTGAAAAGCCAAAAGATAGAAATGTAAACAATTATTTTGGTGTCCGCGCACTGATGGAGCTTCTTGGGTACGGGGGACTGAGATTCTCTGGCTGTATCCCGAGTTAGCATATGTGCATAGTTGATTTTGCGGACAAAATTCCTAAAAGGTGGGGTGAATATAACACCTCGGAAAATTAAATGTGAAATTATGTGATAAAATAAGGGTTTAAGAGGGAAGGATTAGTGAAAATCGGAGAAATTATGGCCAAAAAGGGCAAAAAGGGCAAAATGGTAATTTGCCAAAAACGTGAACCGAGGCATGGAAAATGGAGTTAGAGATTTAATATGGCAAAAATAATGCTGGAAATGGAATCAGGGCGGAAAATTGAGTGAATAGGCAAATTTGGGAAAAATTGATGAATAGTGATTTTTAAGTGTTAAATACTGTGTTGTGAGTGTACCGATAAGTGTTAAATTTTTATGAGTATTTTGAGGAAAGAAAAATATGACATGGACTGGAAAAATGTGTAGATTAAGAATTTATGATCAGAAATTTTATCGGAGTTAAAGTTAGATCGCGTGTGGGACCCGTGTGACCGAAGTCACTTGGCCCCCACCTCTTTTTCTTCTTTCTTCCTTCTTTTTTTCTCTTCTTCCTCGCGCACACCCCCGTGCAAAATGAACCAAACCCACCATTTCTCTCTTCTCTCACCAATTCTTCATTTCTTCACCAAATCCTTTGATTTTGGTGTTGAAATCTATTGTAAACAACCTTCTAAATCCATTGGTAACACTTACAAGCCATGAAACCATCTCCATTGCTGCGTTTTGGGCAAGGACAGATTCGAACCCTTAGGTGTTCTTGGAGTTTTTGGGAGTTTTGGATCTCTTTTGGATTGATGGAGCCTTGGTGGTGTTCATACACTTGATGGTGAGTATATTTGTGGTATTTTTGTGGTTGATTTTGTAGATCTAGAAATTATGCTTTGAATCTTTGATTCTAGATGTGTGATGATAGAGAGCCCAAATGGAAAAATGCTATTAGATGAAAAGGCCTTAGAATGATGCATGAAAGATAGAAATGCTATGATAAATTTTGGTGAAAAAGTTAGGTTTTTAACTTAGGAAAAATTTGTGGAAATTTCATGAAAATGGGTAAGTGATGTAATTGAATAATTGAATGGTGGACCGTTGGTATAGGTTGATAATATGATTACATGATTAGTATGAGTGTTAAAATGAATTGAAAAGCCTTGGGGCATACCTTGTGAGGAATCCGAATTATGATGAAAATTGAGGAAAAATGATATAAGAATGATGTAGTGGAAGTTGAATGATTGAAAATGATGTTTAATTGGATGATGGTATAGTGTGGTAAAGTGGAGTGAGAAGAAGGAATGTGTGATTCATGATATAATTGGTAATTTGATCTATAAAAGAGATTTAAGTAAAATGAATGATTATTTGAGATTTAATGTTTGATTTGGAAATGGATTGATAATCATGTTGTGGATTATCTAGGTTGCCTCTTTTGGACGCTTTGGAAGCGGGTAAGCTTGGAGCTTACGTTTGGAGCATGGGCTCGGTGTTGAGGTAACCTTTGGAACTGGGGTTTAGCCCTTGTGTGCTCCACCACACCTAGTGGAAGGTTGTGGTTGGATTATGTGATTATGACATTGTGTGATTGTGTGCTTGTATGCATATTGCTTGGATTTTTGTGAAAATTGTTTGGTCACTGGCCAGTTGACGTGTGTTGGTTTGGACATCCGCTGGGTTCATCCTACAGGAGAATGCCAGTTGGAGATGCCATGGTGTTGACTCTGGGAGCGACATCAGGATGATCCAAGCGGGGGACGTCCACCGGATAGGGCTCATGAGGAGTTCCGGTTGGGTATTGCCATGGAGTCTTCTCAACCATGGGAGAGGCGCCAGGACTGTCTCGGGAGTTATATGATGGAGTCCTTGAACATGAATCCATGAGTGGATGTTCTTGGGTTGTCTCCAGTTGGTGGGTGATATTGCATTGCTTGCATATTGTATGATGTTATATTTGCACATTGAGTGAGCCATGGGGTGGAGAAACCTCCAGGGCCCTTGGTTTACTGAGATATATTTATATATCTCACCCCGTGTTTTGGGGCATCATTTCAGGTCAGGTTGAGCCTGGAAGAGTGGAGCATGAGGTGCATATTGGAGGCACAGCATGTTGAGGACTTGGTTGAGACACATCTTGCATATGTTTTATGCTTTAGACTTAGGCCATGAACTTGTGCATGTTGAAAATGCCATGCTTGTATGTTCATGACTACTTGTTAAGTCTTTCAAATTGATGTATATGTATAACCTTGGAAATTATTGTATATTTGAGTGAGCATGGGACTTGTCCATTGCCACATTCATTGTATTAGAAGCTTTGGTGAATATGTTGTAAAATGGACCATATTTGATGTAAATGGCCATTATGTTAAAGACTTGGTATATGACACATATTTGAATGAAAATGCATGATTGAAGGGCCTAGAGCCTACATTAGGATGTGTTTAAGTGTTGTGTGGAGTATTAGGATGTTAGGGATGGATTACACAACCCTTCTTGGGCTTAAAATGCTGTAATCTGTCACTTTTACTGCATAGTAATCGATTACCCAAGCATGGTAATCGATTACCATGCAACAGGGGACGAAAAATTGGCTACTGTCTTCACTGGTAATCGATTACTGGGCTTTGGTAATCGATTACCCAAAGTTGGTAATCGATTACCAGAACAGAGGATGTGAAAAATTGGCTACTGCCTCATTTTTGACAGGTGGTAATCGATTACCACAGTGTAAATTTTGAAAATTCGAGTTTTTCTAGACTAAAAGAAAGGGGTTTAACTTGATGGGTAGAACTCCAATTGGTATGTGGCTTGAAGCTATGCGTAGCCTATGTGAAGGGCTAGAACTTGGTAAGATATTAAAGGAATTGGATAAGTTTAAATGAGTTAAATAAAAAGAAAGAGTAGTGGTGTTGTTAAGTTGAATGCTTCCGCGTATTGCATTTACAATTATAGTGTTGTTTTAATTGATTACGGAAAAGGGTTATGGTTATGAAAAAGAATACGATAGAAATGAAAAAGTTTGCCCGTAATTTAATTAACCCAATTACTGTGATTGTAACTGCGCTTAATATCATAATCAATGTTAACAATACCGGTACGTAACGGGCTGTTACATTTTGCATTTATTTTATTCATCCATTTTCGACGGAATCCATTTTCTGTCAAAAAACTTCACAAAATCCATTTCTTTTGCATTTATTTTATTCATCCATTTTCGACGAAATTCATTTTTCGTCAAAAATCTTTGACGGAATCCATTTTTAGTCGAAAAACTTCACAAAACCAATTTCTTTTGCATTTTTTTTATTTGTCAGTTTTCGACGGAATCCATTTTCCGTCGAAAAACTTCACAAAATCAATTTCTTTTGCATTTCTTTTATTTATCAGTTTTCGACGGAATTATTTTTCCGTCGAAAAACTTAACAAAATGAATTTCTTTTGCAATTTCTTTTATTCATCCGTTTTCGACGGAATTCATTTTCCGTCAAAAAACCATAATGCAGATAATCATAAACCTATAATAGGCCTAAAGCCCTTCCATCATATTACATACATCCATGGTACATTTACAATACTGGAATACATTTACATTTACAACTTTAACTTTAAACTACAAATGTTTACATATTACATCTTCACTTGCCAAATAAATCCATAAACTAAAATGACATGTAGGATATACTGAAACAAAACATGCATCACTACTCCACTCATCATCATGCGGGCTTCTCGCCCGCTGCTCCATATCCACTGGTACATCCTGAAATAAATGCCCCGAGACGGGGTGAGATATACGGATATATCTCAGTAACCAAGAGGTTCTGGAGAAAACTCCGCCCAATAATTCACTTCGATGTATATCAATAATATAAAACACCATCACTGTTATAAAACGGGATAAAGCAAGAGATTTAGAGAAAGGGGGAAATATCAGAACAACTACGACATACGGGATGGTAGCTACCAATACCACGCCATGTCCTCGGCTATACGCCTATGGGTACTACCCCTGGCGTGTTCAGAGAACAACCCACCAAGGTATCCCTTCCAACCATATACACCCGAGACAACCTAGTGTGCTCCTATCCGGATAACACACCACGACCCTGGGTCAACTGGAACTCCCTCTCGGAGACCTATCCAGTGGCAGTCCGGAAACACTTGCCCGAAGGGTAAAAATATCTACTGGCCAGAGATATGGTACATATGTACCCACTGTGATAATGCACATGCATGCTCATGCTGTTCTACACTACTCATACACACTTCCTACCATTGCCATCAACTAGCAAGGTGGAACACAAAAGGGGAACAAGCCCCAGTACCAAGAGGTTACCTTTCTTTTTCCTTTCACTGAGCTCCGCAGAACTCCACTTACAGCTTGATTCACAGGGAACGCCTACACAGAAGACCATTCCACACACTTAGAACTTTGAATCCACTCATGAATTTCAACATAACATGTATAACCCACATCACTTACCTCAATCCACTTGATCCAGGACCAAGGGCAATCCACTGTTTCACTGTTGCAAGTCTATATCCACGCACGACAACCTGTACAACCATGCACAGCCGTCAGTTTCAGTCAAAATACGTCAAAACGCGAAAACGTCAGATTTTCTCTTCACTCCCCCTAAGGGTTCGGCCATAATAAGGTTATTTTGGGTTTTATTTTCTAAATTTTCTTTCTCATTTTATTTCACTTACTTAGGTTACCAAGCAGCTAGTTCAATCGTTGTTTTTCAGTTTTACGACTTTTACGCAACGTTTTACGAAGTATTACACTTTAGGCACATTTTGCCACTTTCAACACTTATTATTTTTACATTGATTCTTCCACATGCCAATCACCACACAATCCATCTAGTAACTTTTCCATCACACAACACAACACCAAAGTGTTCTAAAACATCAATTTGCAAAATTATACATCAATGGCCGAATCTTGGTTAGCCAAACCAAGGATTTCCACTCAATTCCTATGGTCCACAACTCACATAATCACTTCATGTCATCATATAATCACACTACAATTCACTATTCCACACATTAACACAAAATTCAAAAATCCACTTCATGCACCAATTTTTTTTCTAAGTTAAAATTCATTTTTTTCGCTTAAAATTTTCATTGCATTTCTAGCATTAATACATCATTCTAAGACATTATCATCTAATAGACATTTTCCATTTGAGCTCTCTAACACCACATATCACAAAATCCCTCTTTGGGGCAATTATCACAACTCAAAATTTAAGCAATGAAATATTGAAATAACTCACCCAATTGAACTGTATATGGCTCCACCTAAGTATACTCCACCATTGGAGCATTTGAAAGCATCATGATCCCACTTTTTTTGCATGAAAACCATGGCCTATATAGTGGTGGATCTCCCTCCACACTCAATTTCAAGACTCAATAATGGTACCAATGGGTTCAGGAGGTGTTTTCCATCAAGATTCAACACAAACTTTGTTGAATTTGGTGGATTATAGCTTGACTTATGGAAAGGAAGAAAATTTGCACAAAGATGAAGAGGAAAGGGGCTGGACGCTGTGGAAGAAGGGAAAAAAACCGTGAATGAAGGAGATGAATAGTGTTTAAGAAGTGTTTATTTGACTTTAAGTGGGTACTGGATCCCACGTGATTTAAAACTCACCCGAATTTCCCTCCGATCATCACTAAAATTCACTATTTAAAAACCTAATGAGAAATTATAATTTTTCATCTTAACAAAATCCTTTAATTTTACTCCCTCAGATAAATTTGGAGCTTTCCGGTTGTTCGGAAAAACACTGCTTTAAGGTACAGCGCGCTCCGTTGACAAACTTCCACAAATTGACTTAAATCCCTCAAATCTTATCAGAAATCATATTTCCTATTTCTATGGAACATTTAAAATCAATATTTGAAACCTAGAGCTCAAAATTCCACTGGCACATTTTACGGTGCAATCTGACTGCGGTATTTTTACCCGCGAAAAACACTATTCACTATTTTTTCTGAAACTTGCCTATCCACTCAATTTATCGTTCTGAATCCATTTCCAAGCTTATTTTTATCATCTGAGACCTCCTGCTCAATTTTTTACCTTCCTAGGGTTGCGTGTTGGCTAATTACCGTTTTGCCCTTTCTATGTATTTTGGCCTAATCTTTGGGATTTTCACTAATCCTTCACTTAATTTCTCACTTAATACTTTAATTACTTAATTTAGAATTGTGAGGTGTTATATTTTGCATTTATTTTATTCATCAGTTTTCGACGGAATTCGTTTTCCGTCGAAAAACTTCACAAAATCAATTTCTTTTGCATTTATTTTATTCATCCATTTTCGACGGAATTCATTTTCCATCAAAAATCTTCGACGGAATCCATTTTCCGTCGAAAAATTTCACAAAATCAAATTCTTTTGCATTTATTTTATTCATCAGTTTTCGACGGAATCCATTTTCCGTCGAAAAACTTCACAAAATGAATTTCTTTTGCATTTATTTTATTCATCAGTTTTCGACGCAATTCTTTTTCCGTCAAAAAACTTCACAAAATGAATTTCTTTTGCAACTTATTTTATTCATCCGTTTTCGACGGAATTCATTTTCCGTCAAAAATCTTCGACACAATCCATTTTCCTCGAAAAACTTCACAAAATCAATTTCTTTTGCATTTATTTTATTCATCCATTTTCGACGGAATCCATTTTCTGTGAAAAAACTTCACAATATCAATTTCTTTTGCATTTATTTTATTCATCCATTTTCGACGGAATACATTTTCCGTCCAAAAACTTCACAAAATCAATTTCTTTCGCATTTATTTTATTCATCCATTTTCGACGGAATTCATTTTCCGTCAAAAATCTTCGACGAAATCCATTTTCCATCGATAAACCTCACAAAATTAATTTCTTTTGCATTTATTTTATTCATCCGTTTTCGACGGAATCCATTTTCCGTCGAAAAACTTCACAAAATCAATTTCTTTTCCAATTTATTTTAGTCATCCATTTTTGACGGAATTCATTTTCCGTCAAAAATCTTTGACGGATTTCCTTTTTCGTCGAAAAACTTCACAAAGTCAATTTTTTTTGCATTTAATTTATTTTTCCGTTTTCAATGGAATCTATTTTCCTTCGAAAAACAACACAAAATCAATTTCTTCAGCATTTATTTTATTCATCCATTTTCAACGGAATCCATTTTCTTTCGAAAAACAACACAAAATCCATTTCTTCTGCATTTATTTTATTCATCTGTTTTTTATGGAATCCATTTTCCGACAAAAAACTTCACAAAGTGAATTTCTATTCCATTTATCTTATTCATCCATTTTCAACGGAATTCATTTTCCGTCAAAAATCTCTGACGGAATCCATTTTTTGTCGAAAAAAATTACAAAATAATTTTTTTTCATTTATTTTACTCATCTGTTTTCGACGGAATTCATTTTCAGTCAAAAATCTTCGACGCAAATCACTTTCCGTCAAAAATCTTCGACGGAATCCATTTTCCGTCAAAAAACTTCACAAAATCGATTTCTTTTGCATTTATTTTTTTCATCAGTTTTCGACGAAATCCATTTTCCATCGAAAAACTTCACAAAATCAATTTCTTTTGCATTTATTTTATTCATCAGTTTTCGACGGAATTCGTTTTCCGTCGAAAAACTTCACAAAATGAATTTCTTTTGCAATTTATTTTATTCATCCATTTTCAACGGAATTCGTTTTCCGTCAAAAATCTTCGACGAAATCCATTTTCGTCGAAAAACTTCACAAAATCAATTGCTTTTGCATTTATTTTATTCATCCATTTTCGACGGAATCCGTTTTCCGTCAAAAAACTTAACAAAATCAATTTCTTTTGCATTTATTTTATTCATCCATTTTCGACGGAATCCATTTTCCATCGAAAAACATCAAAAAATAAATTTCTTTTGCAATTATTTTATCCATCAGTGTTCGACGGAATTCGTTTTCCGTCGAAAAACTTCACAAAATGAATTTCTTTTGCAATTTATTTTATTCATCCATTTTCGACGGAATTCGTTTTCCGTCAAAAATCTTCGACGAAATCCATTTTCGTCGAAAAACTTCACAAAATGAATTTCTTTTGCATTTGTTTTATTCATCAATTTTCAACGGAATCCATTTTCCATAGAAAAACTTCACAAAATCAATTTCTTTTGCATTTATTTTATTCATCTGTTTTCGATGGAATTCGTTTTCCGTCGAAAAACTTCACAAAATGAATTTCTTTTGCAATTTATTTTATTCACCCGTTTTAGACGGAATTCGTTTTCCGTCAAAAATCTTCGACGAAATCCATTTTCGTGGAAAAACTTCACAAAATCAATTGCTTTTGCATTTATTTAATTCATCCATTTTCGATGGAATCCGTTTTCTGTCAAAAAACTTCAAAATATCAATTTCTTTTGCATTTATTTTATTCATCCATTTTCGACGGAATCCATTTTCTGTCAAAAAACTTCACAAAATCC